>JADLZL010001770.1:0-246457 GCA_015844335.1 Chrysopogon serrulatus | reverse complement strand
CAAGTTCACTAGTATATAATAATAAAGTACATACCTATATCTGCATACTGCAACCAACATAATCCAGATAGTTGCATTACACATAATTTTCACAAATCAACTCAAGAAGTTCAATCTCCAAGGTCTGCATCCAGATTCTTTGTACCATGTTTCAACAAACAGGTTGACGCTTCTTTATCGTAGTCAGTTCTTCGCATGCACCTCAGATGGTTTACCATCTTCAGTTTGTTTGATAGCTACTTTTCAGCTCTCTTCAGTGCTTCGCTTCTACCTGCATCAAAGAGAATAGCTCATGTTTGGAATGAGGAAAAAAAATTCTCTACAGCATGAATTATTATTTTTATCCAACAAGAACAAGTCCCATGTTTATCAGTAACTAGCACAAAAATAGAAAGAAACATAAAGGCAAGAATAAATTATGCATGTTTGTTTTGGACAAATATATTATTCTTGAAGTGATAACCCAGAGGAACTTAGTTTCTGTCATAAACGCAACTCATGTGTCATGTCCAATAAGAACGCATTTGGTTCCCTGCAGTCTGCAGATGCCCCGGGCAGGCTCTGTGGGTGCAGGGCGTTTGGTTGCCAGGGAAGGTCAAGGTTGTCCCGTGGCAGCAAAAGTAGTGGCATGCAAAAGTAGCCATCGAGCCTGGCCTGAGAGAGACAGATTTTACAATCTCATTTCCTGGGAGCCAGGCTCAGGGTATTAACATGCCAATGATGATATTAGCAAATAATTATCATGTTCTAAGGCATATTAATATTTTTCAAAGTAGATTCAGAAATAATGACAAAAATAAGTATTGTACGGATGATTCAAGCAAAATAAATATAATCTTAATATTTGTCTTTTTTATTTCAGTAAAAGTTGTTTTGTATTGACTAGTAAACGTGCCAGCGCGTTGCAAACGGGAGATACAATTTATTGTGTAGTTTATCTATATGATTTGTAGCGTGAAATTTATCCAACAAACATGTGGTGCTCTAACTCGTATATACAAGTATCCATATCCAATAATTATCAATGCAATTATTTTTTAGATTGGATTTTGAATAGTGTTTAAGATTGTATTATATATATTTAAATTTGTCTTTGCATCGAACTCTATACGTTGCCTGTGGTTAGCTTTTAGGTTCCTTTTTTGCTGCATCTTTTCTTTTCTATTTCTATTCTACTATGTCCAGTCAGTCTATTTGGATGCACTGAACTAAAGTTTAGTTAGCTAAAATTTTAATATAAAACTTTAGCTAGAAAAAGTTTTCTAGTTAAACTTTAGGCTGGGGTGTTTGCATACTCTAGCTAATAGACTCAAATTAAATTTTAACCGACTTTAGTCGGGTTAAAGTAGCTAACCTAGCAACATTTTAGCTAGTCGGTTAGGCTGTTTGGATGTTTAGTAGCTAAATTTAGCCAAAAGTTTAACCGGTGGATCTACTAAACATTCTTATTCGTTTTGACTTCTTAGAAAGTTCAATAAAAAGCCCCATACTGTTGCAAGATGTGCATTGTCTAATTCGTAGTGTATTGGGGACTGGATATCTCAGGTGTTCCAGTTCGTTTTTCATTTGTACTCTACAGATCATATCATGCATTTTGATTCATTTGAGGATTAGACTTTACACCATGTCTGGCACATTGCTCTAACTCGTATAGAAAAATCTCTATTTTATATAATGAAGGATCAACAGTTCAAACATCCATGATGGTTCAATTTAGTCATTGTGTTTTTTATATTTATAGGACAAATAAATAAAAAATACAAGACCCTCATTTGGATGACCGGGTAACATGTGAATGCCCAAGAAAATGCTCTCACGGATGCTCGGACGGAGACACGTATTGGAGGATAAAAAACAGATAGCATTCCGAAGAAACATACTTGCAAGGATAGAAAAAAAAAAACGCTAGGACGAATGAGAAAAAAAGAAAGCAAATAAAAAAAGATGGCATAACCATAATACATTTTTCCTTTTCTGTTTTGTTGATTATATTGTTTGGCATTCCTCCAGCATAAAAAACGGCAAGCTCTAATCTGCTCCTAGCATTAAAACAGGAGCTGATCCCTATAATTTCTCTCGTATCCAGTCAACCGAAAATAAAGATGCAAAGTGTCTTTGTGTCCGTTTCTTCCCTCTCCTGCATGATTTCTAGATCCGTGCCAACGTTTGAAAATTAGAAACGGAATCCAAAACCCAAACGGGCCAAACAGGGAAACAAACAGAAAAGAAAAACAGAGAAAACATAAATATGACACCAGCTCGTGTTGGTTAGTAGCAGCGTCCCGTCCGACGTGAAAACGAAAAACTAAATAGTATCTGAGTCAATTTCTTAGTTGGACAAAAAAAATTGTGCAGAAGTTTTACCTCTTTATTATTAGGTAATAGAGAAAATAGATGTGTAGATTAAGTAGAGATAGAGATTTAAATTGGACTTTACCCCATCGTGGGCCATAATACCTGGGCTTATCTCAATCATGTTTCAATTAAATACTAAACCCTATAAAAAATTAAATATTAAAGCCCATAAAAAATACTATCTGCAGTATAGGAATAGTACCATATGGAAAATCGAGGAGAGATCGACTCGGTTTATTAGGTAGCTATTGTCTTTGTATTATGTAAGGAAGCTTACAAAAGATAGAACGCTAGTTATGAATAAGGTTTTGCAATTCTAAACTAACTAAGTAAGTGGTGTAATTTCAAACTAAATAAGTAGTGGTTTTATTTCATTCTTCTTGAAAGAAGAGTTAGTTAGAGGAGGGCCGGACCAAAAAATGGGGGAGAGAAACCTTTGTCTTTTAAGTATTAGAGAAGAACTAGCAAAACATGCCCGTGCGTTGCAACGGGATAAAAAATACCGACACATAAAGAATTGAACATTTTTTTCATGGGATAAACAATTAAACATGCCGCCACCATTGATGCTGAAGCCTTCTCGTGGAGGTTGCTGCGTGTTCAAAGTAGGGTATGCTGTGTGTTCATACTCAAATAACACTTCAGTTGCACGCACATGAATGAAGGGGAAAAAAAAATAATCTGCGCTAGCTGCTTTGTATCTGCTTGCCGTGGATCGAGGACCTCGTCATGCGACGAGTTCGCACTGCACGTGAGTTCGATGTCTGGACCTTCGCTGCTCATCGCGTGACCTAGGTGCGGCATGGTCATATATGGTCGGCCGCTCCGCACTGGCTGGCCTTTGCGACAAAGCGACATGCACGCTGGCCTTCACCCTCCACGTGCAGCTGTTGCTCTACACTCGTCGGCTAAAAACCGTGCGCGAGTCATCACACGCCTGTCCGCGGTCTATCCTTGTGACGCCGCCAAAAGCTGGTTACCTCTTACGTTCTCTTCCGTGGAATTAAATAATCTGTTGAAGTTCGATCGTCCCTGACGCGGACTGTGCAGACGACTCGACGTAGACTCAACATGGCGGAGAGGGAAGCGACCAACGAGGACTCTGCAAATGCCTCTGACACATACTTGACATGCAGAGGGAAGCAATTAAAGGTGGGAGGCGTTTTTCTGTTTTGGACACCTTTTCACGTTCTCCCGTAATTAAGTGGAAGGTTCGTTTAAAACCTTATTAGGTGTTGGATTAGAAATTGTATAACAGATATATGAGTCCAGGTTATATACCATAAAGTTATCTTTTATTGGCGTAAGATTATTGACATGCTACACGTGATTGGTCGGGACATCCATTAGAATTGTTTCATACCTATTTTGACGGAACAGAGTTGTAACTACAATTCTTATTTTGATTTATTTATTGGGCGGTTATAATTTGTTCTTATATGACTCAATCCATTATAATTTGTTTTTTATATGACTCAATACGTTTTAAAATCGGAGTCTACATTGAATCGATCTCTTAGTTGGACGAAAGATTTTATCGCAAGAAATTTTGCCTTTTAAGTATTAGGTATAGATATAGATATAGATATAGATATAGATATGGATATAGATATAGATATAGATTTGCAGTTAAATAAAGCTGAGCTGAGGCCTTATCTACTTCCATAACAGTTTTGCTAACATTTCACAGGAATGATAGTGCACAAAAAACAAAAAATCAGCTTAACACAAACTTACTTTTATTGGATTGCCAGGATTTATTTAATCAACAGCTTGTTCGCTTTAGCTAAAAAGCAGTTTCAGCTTATCAGCCAGCAGTATTTTTTTCTCATAGAAAATTAGCTATTTCAACAGTGTTTTGGCTTATCAGCCAACTTATAAGTCCTGCCGACATCGACAACACTGTACAGAACAATGCAAGTCATATCAATAACCCTCCAATCCATGGTGGTTGTACGCCGGCGGCATGTTCTCGCCGAGGGTCGGTTTGGCCCGCCACATGTCGTTGCCTTCGGGCTTCAGACACGCGCGCTGGCATTCCTCTGCCATTGATCTCATCAGCCTGCCATGCAGTGCTGCAGCTGAGCCGAGGCCAAGAATGCACTTGCACTCTTGCAACGGCCACGGCTATGTCTACACATGTGTGTTAGTAAAGTAAGCTTCAATGCTTGTCCTCTGTTGGAGATCTTCCGTTCCTTATTTACCTACTCTCTGGGTTCCAAATTATAAAAATATGTTGACTATCTTATAATTTGGAACGGGGGAGTAGCAGTTTTTCACTCACCTTATCTGATAGCTCAGCTCAATTTCAGTTTCGGACAATTGAATGAAATCCATAATTGAAAGTCAGATCTATGCCTCTGTGAGATAGCTCAGCTCAGCAACGAGTCCGTGGTTACCAAAATTCCTATAGTGACCTACTAGTGAAAGTGAGAAACAATAACCGGAACATTGAAATTCCCTTTATAACTAATCATCAATGTAACATATGTAAGTTTTGATGAAGCGTGAACAATTCAAATATAACTCGACTTTTGATGTAAATTAATATAAGGATATAAACATGGAGCCTTGATTAATACAAGAAAATTATAGTATAAATGTAATAATTGTTCTAACAGAATCACACATAAGTAGACCACTACTGACATCCATGGTTCCTTAGACCAGTTTCTGTTGGACGTCTACAATGAATTATATTATTCAACATATAGCACTTTATTCACATTAAGAGACGAGGGACGATGATGCTACAGATCACATGAATGCAATCACAATTTGCTGGATGACACACCAACATCAGATCTGAATCTTTGAAAATCGCGGGAAATATAACGTCGTGGTCACAAAAAAGGATCGCAGCATTGCGGATAATAAGGCTATCCGCACTCTTTATCCTCTCTATATCTATCCTTTAAAAGGAATATTCTGTCCTGGTCATCAAGATTCTCTTCTCTATACTCAATTCTTTCGCACCCATCCATCCTCTATATTATCATCTATCCACTGTGGGGTTCACTTATTATTTTATATAAATATATTCATGTGACATCTTATTTTGAAGGATTTATTACAACGAACTTAATGGTACAATCAAAATTTAATTTAGATTTTTGGTTTGTGAGTTATAGTTTTTTTTTAGTTGAAAAGTGGGGCCCACCATCACCTCTTTCCTCTCTCTCTCACATGCCCCTTTTTTCTCACGCCCATGCTCGTTTACAGAACGCACGCCACCTCCCTCAGGATTGGCGGATCCACCGGAGTCCGGAACCACACCGGACCATTTAACGTACGCCGGTGCAGGTGTTTGGTGCGGTATTTGTTCCTACAGGGCTGTTTGGCGGGTGCCGCTGTGGACAGCCTAAGAAACGCGAAAAAGTATCACGGGAAAAATGACAGCAGGAAAAATAGAGATAGCGACCACATTATAAAACTGGACAACGACCAACTCATCTTTGCCTGACGAACGCAGGTTATTTATCAGGAAACGGGCTTAAAATGCTGTATCAGTGACAGAGAGGGGACGCTGAAGAGCTTAACCAACGCCACCGTCAGGAACCATCAAAATGGTTGACGAACTGAAGCAGCTAGCAGCCGTCATGCAGGTACAGCCGCAGTGCTTGCTATGAACAGCAGGGTCATATATTTTAACAGCTTTTGTATTGAACTGCAGTATGAACAGATAAATGTAAATAGAGAGTAGTACATTTAAATCAATAAATCATTAGATAGGATTCAGGCCTGCAGGCCCGCGCGTCGCTCCCCACGCAGGGCGACTCGGCGGCGCTCCCCAGCTCCAGCTGCCGCCCTCCACCTTCTTCCCCTCCCCAGCTGCGCCACCGCCGGAGCAGGCCGCCGGCAGGGGCTGTGCGGCTCGCCGTGATGGCGGCGGCGGGGCTTCTCCTCGCGACTCGGCGGCGCAGGCTGCAGCTCGCCGGCGGGACCTGGCCTCGCTCGAGCAGCGTGGGCTCGGCAGGGCTGCCTGCGGCAGCGCTGGTGGCGTCGGCCGGTGCCAGGCTGGCGCATGGGGCGGCGACGGGCCTCCTCTCCTTCACCTGTCCTTCCTCCGGCTACAGTGGCAGCGGCGGCGGTGGCTCGGGCCACCGAGTCTGGTGTCCAGGTGGCCGGATCCGTTGCCCGTGCGGCCGGATCCGGGGTCCAGGTGTCCGGATCTGCCACGCCATTGCGGGGAACGACGGCTGCAGTGGAGGCCACGTCGAAGGCGGCGGCGCCGGCCAGGGGTGCCCGGAACGGTGCTCCAATGGCCGTGTCCAGCGCCCCTAAGGCATGGGGCGGCGCCCAGGGGGTTGGGCACGCGCCTGGCGGCCGCCGCAGAAGTCCGCAGCGTCGACAGCAAGTGTCAGAGCCAACGACGGTGGTCATGGTGGCCTGGTTCGTGCGGCGGTGTTACGCGAGCGGTGGAGTGGGTCTGGCTTTTTGCGTGGCTTGGACGGAGGGGGTGGCAGCCGACGCAGCTGTGCGGCTGCAATAATGCAGCCAGCGCGTCGAGGCCCCTCCGGAGGGGCTTCTGCGAGACGACTGGACAGCGGCGATGATAGTGCTAGCTGGCAAGCGCCCGACATCTTGGCCCGACGACCATGCTAGAGGGTTTCTTTGGGCGAAAGCCTTGGCGACGGCGACGCCGGTGGCGCCACTTCCCTATTGGGGGCGTCGTATACCTCTCTAGCAATGTTATCCAAGGGTGAAAACCCAGTCCATTTTGGGCAGGTGACGGTGGTGCCGTCGGCGTCGCTCCCTTCCTGAAGGCGTCACATTTGGATTGTCGTTGCGGCTTCAATGTCTCCTTCAATGGCTGCTCTTGCTTCTCAATGCATGACGCGTGGAGGTGGGATTGGTGCGTGAAATCGGAGCTGCTACGTCGGGGACGTGGCTCGGCAACGATGACGCGTGGCGAGCCCCCTTTCATCTTTCATCGTAAGCTGGGGTCTGCAACCATTGGGAGCGAGGCGTGGTTTCGTGATTGGAAGTCGAAGCTGCTCTTCGAGGGGATTGAGCTTGGCAACAATGACCGGTTGCGGATGTTTGCTTCGGGCTGTCGGTGGGTGGGCTGCTATGGGAAGTCGGAGCTGCTGGCAGCTTTGCTTCCATGCTCGGCAATGATAACCTATGGCGGTGCGTCGTGTATGTGCTCAACCGCGTCGCGTGGGTTGGTTAGCCCCTCGGATGCCCTTTGTGGCATATCGTTCGGCTTGCCTTCTTGTATATAAATTCTTTTTTCGTTTTAATTGAACGGCGAGCTCTCCTGCCTTTTGTTTCAAAAAAAATAATAAATCATTAGATAGACATTACGATAGATGCCAGGAACAAGAGAGAAAATGTGCATACATAAAAATAAAAAACCAAATGAAAACACAAAAACATGGTTCAACCAAAACATTTAGCCCACACAAGTTCACTAGTACATAATAAAGTACCTATATATCTTCATACTGCAACCAACATAATCCAGATAGTTGCATTACGCATAATTTTCATAAATCAACTCAAGAAGTTCAATCTCCAAGGTCTGCATCCAGATTCTTTGTATCATGTTTCAACAAACAGGTTGACGCTTCTTTGTCGTAGCCAGTTCTTCGCATGCACCTCAGATGGTTTACCCTCTTCAGTTTGTTTGATAGCTACTTTTCAGCTCTCTTAAGTGCTTCGCTTCTACCTGCATCAAAGAGAATAGCTCATGTTTGGAATGAGGAAAAAAATTCTCTATAGCATGAATTATTATTTTTATCCAACAAGAACAAGTCCCATGTTTATCAGTAACTAGCACAAAAAATAGAAAGAAACATTAAGGCAAGAATAAATTATGCATGTTTGTTTTGGACAAATATATTATTCTTGAATTGAAAACCCAGAGGAACTTAGCTTCTGTCATAAATGCAACTCAATACCATGTCCAATAAGAACGCATTTGGTTCCCTGCAGTCTGCAGATGCCCCGGGCAAGCTCTGTGGGTGCAACTATTGGGTGTTTGGTTGCCGGGGAAGGTCAAGGTTGTCTCGTGGCAGCAAAAGTAGTGGCATGCAAAAGTAGCCAGCGAGCCTGGCTCGGGAGAAACAGATTTTTCAATCTCATTTCCTGGGAGCCAGGCTCTTGAGATGCAGGATATTAACATGCCAATGATGGTATTAGCAAATAATTATCATGTTCTAAGGCATATTAATATTTTTCAAAGTAGATTCAGAATTAATGACAAAAATAAGTATTGTACGGATGATTCAAGCAAAATAAATATAATCTTAATATTTGTCTTTTTATTTCAGTATAATCTGTTTAGTATTGATTTGCAGTTAAATAAAACTGAGCTGAGGCCTTATCTACTTCCATAACAGTTTTGCTAACATTTCACAGGAAGGATAGTACACAAACAACAAAAAATCAGCTTAACACAAACTTATTTTTATTGGATTGCCAGGATTTATTTAATCAACTGATATACAACATCGACAACACTGTACAGAACAATGCAAGTCATATCAACAACCCTCCATTGAATCACACTGTCATCAAGCCATAGCTCGTGAATTAGATGCACTAACTTGCTAAGCCCTAGACCCTACTGAAACCAGAATGGTACCAACACAATGATTCACTAGTTGTCATGGACAGCATGGCATTCAAACATATAGTCGCACATAAAAACATAAAGGGAACTTACCAGCATACAGTAGTTACCTTAATACTGCTCAGGTACCCCTGCAGATCTCACTTGTGCAGAAGTTCAGCGGGACAATGGCACTCTTCTGGACATCAAGCTCAGCCAATCCTCGCAATGTTGCCTTCCTCGCATCAATAGCAAACATCACTGCCAACTTGCCCAAATGCCTGGGTCTGGTTTTAGAAAGCAAGTAAATGACATCATCATCCATGCTTAGGATGGGGTATGCCACTGGAAGTTCCTTGAATGTTCGTGTGGTCTTGCTGCTCAGCATAGCCATGAGATCAGAAAGACATGGGTCACCAGCTTCCAAGTTGACGTCTTTAACGTCAACTACACAGTCACGGTGCCAGCCCTCCGACGAACCAACCGGTAATGCCATGTTCCATGTTGTGGTCTTCCAGCCATCACGGATGACCTGGTATTTCCTTGAGTTATTATTGCGCACCCAGTCAGTGTAGGAAACAGGGGTGGCATTCAGAATCGGCTCTTCTCGTGAGCAAAATTCCAACTCGACATACTTGATCGAGTCTCTGTTTTGGCTGATAGTTACGTCCCGCAAAACGCTGGGCTCGCGATGAAAGAGGAGGCGATCCCAGTTAGCCCTCGCCGGCACCGGCAATGGGACATCCTGGAGCTGTGGGCGTTTCTTGAGCACGTCTCAGAAGAAGATGCCACGCCAGAGGTCCACCCAGGCGACCGTGCCATGCTCGCCACCGATTGTGATGGTCTTCCCCGCCTCGTGGTACAGCCTGTCGACTGATGGAGGTAAAGGGATGAACTTGTCCCTCTCGAACTGATTCACTGACAACCGCTTGGAGATCCACCCTTTGGAATCCGAGGATCTGTACAGGTGGAGGCCGAAATCCCACCTGATGAGCTTGCGGCCATTGTACAGGGGGCTCCTAACACCGAGAGCAGCGACGGCATACCAGGCGCCGTCTTCGCGGCTAATGAGGGCAGTTGCGGAGTCGTCGAGCCACCTAGGGTGCGGGTTCGGTAGCAGATCTAGCCACTGGGCGCGCGGCCTGTAGACGAAGTAGTCCCAGTTCGATGCTGTGAAGGTGCTGTTGGGGTCGACGGGAACGCAGAGGAGAACGAGATCTTCGTCGGTGGCGACAATCTTGGGCCCTATGCGGCGGAAGTCCAGGCCAGGGCAGTGGACACAGAAGTGGGAGACAAGTGGCGGGCGGGCGGCGCGGAAGGTCACCTTGATAGGCAAGCCGCTGCTCGTGGTGCACTCGGCAGTGGTGTTGTTGTCGGCGATGTAGCACCACCTGTCCAGGAGAACCAAGCCTGAGGCGGCGGCGGACTCGGGAAGAGGAGGAGGAACCCAGGAGGCAGCCATGTCCGTCTAAGGGCGAGGAAGCGGAGGAGGTGTTGGATCGATCTGACGGCTCAGCGTTTCACCTACGGCCTCTCCCTCCGTCCCTCGTTCACTGACAACGCGCCTCGCAGATGCAAAGTCAGTGGCAGTTGAACAAGTCTTCACGCGATAGTTTATCCAAAATCCCTGGCTTCAGATCCCAAAATTCAGCAATAGGCCAATTCTGCAAAGCCTGTGCAACGAACAGTTCAGATTCACTTGGAAATAAAGAGGAACAAGTCTGCAAAAGTTACTGTCCACATCCCAGCAGCAAACTCATGAAACAAGTTATTGGATGCTGAGAGCTCTGGAACACATGCATATCAAGTCAGAAGGATGCAAACTTTATACATCTCAAAGTTGCAGGAATGCCAGAAATCTGTAGAACGCAAAGTTGGCCATAGATAGAGTATAATAATGTAGTAATCATGATGCTTTTGGTTCTGAACCAAACCATGGATGTTCATTGGAGTTATTATTAAAGAAAGAATGTGCTAAACTGAAGCACATCGACACCACATAATGTCTGCAAAACTGCAAAGTGTTGTCCAAGATCAGCAACCATTCAACAAGCAAAGTCATTGGTCTACCGAGCCTTCAGGAAGAACACATCTAACTGAATTACAAGAACTAAAATTCAGTAACTTCAGCGTTACAGAAGTTTCAGAAATATGTTGAGCGCAATTTGAATTCAGAAGTTCCAGAAATCTGTTGACCGCAATTTGAATATAGAGTTTTGATCTATAGATTCCTGTTATGTATGTTATGTAATCATGTTTATGAACTGACAAAAGCATCGATGTTTGGGTGTCTCAACCCATATCGGTGCTTGCCAGCAGACACCACCACCAATGAATCTGGCACTACTATTATAAAACGGCATGTACATATTGTTTCGATTCTGGAATCTTGACTACCAAAATTCAGAGATGTTGTAGATTAAACTGAGATGTTCACGGCAGAGCACAGACGAAAGGACCAGAAATTTCTTCTCATAAATCGATTCAATTCAATAACAATGCAATTTACAGAAATTTTCTTCTCAGAAATCGATCCAATAATATACAATTTCCAGCACTTCTCAACATTACATAAGCGATTACATGACCTGCTCGTTTGAATAGACTTTCAGAGATGCTGTAGATTCAACTGAGATGTTCACGGCAGAGCACAGACGAAAGGACCAGAAATTTCTTCCCATAAATCGATTCAATCAATTCAATAATAATGCAATTTACAGAAAAATTCTTCTCAGAAATCGATTCAATAATATGCAATTTCCAGTAATTCTCAACATTACATAAGCGATTACATGACCTGCTCGTTTGAATAGACTTGATCAGATCTTCATCAGACTCTCAGGTTACACACACCGCTGGAGCAGTGGAGCCACGAGCGGCTGCTTCTTGGGCAACGCCGATTCCACCTCTTCGTTCCTCAGCAAATCCATCGCGTCGACCTTGGCAAACCACGGGTGTTTAAGCGCGGCGGTCGCCGTGAGCCGCTTGTCGGGGTTGCACGTGAGGAGGCCATTCAGGACCTCGAATCCTTGCTGGGACAGCACTGCCTCCGGGAACTGCTCGCGTAAGTGGTTGTCATGGTGCACGTCGTCTAGTATCGGCAGCAGCTCGATGGCGAACGGCGTGGACGCGAACCACGGCCACGTACTGTCGTCTGGGAAGCCGAGCACGTCGAAGATCGTGCGGGCCTGTCCTTCCTCGCTGCGGCCATCCCCGAATAGCACCTGGCCATTGATGAGCTCGGCCATGACACAGCCCAGCGACCAGGAATCGACGAGCGCGTTGCAGTCGGGCTTCTCCAGCAGCACCTCGGGCGCCATGTACCACAGCGTGCCGTCCAGCTCGGCGGGCTCGCTTGCCGACGCCTCGGGCATGGCCATGGCGAGCCCAAAGTCACAGATCTTGACGCTCTTGCCATCGTCGCTGATGAGGATGTTGTCGGGCTTGATGTCGCGGTGGATGACGCGTTCCTCGTGCATCTTCTCGGCGCCCGTCAGCAGCTGCCACATGATGGTGCGCACCGTGGGCTCCGGGAGCGGCAGGCCGCCGCGGCGCCGCTGGTCACGAAGGAACTTCTCGATGCTCGGCCCGCCGACGCACTCCATGACGAGGCGGAGCTCCGTGGTGGCCGGGTCGCGCACGAGGCCGTGGACGCCGACGATGAACGGGTGGCCCCCGCACGCCTCGTGGAGGCGCGCCTCCCGCACCAGATCCTCGGGGCCGCCGCCGTCGGACTCGGTGATGCGCTTGATGGCGACGGTCTCGCCCGTGACGCGGTGCCGCGCCTTGGCGACGGCGCCAAACGCGCCCGTGCCGAGGCAGCACATCTCCTCGTAGTCGTCGGTGCTGCCGAAGGCGTCGACGCGGCTCCTCTTGTTGTGATTCGACACCCCTGCGGCGGCGGCGCCCGCACGACTCGCTCCCGTCGCCGGCGTAGCGCTGGCGGGTGAGGAAGCGGCAGATCCCGCTGCCTGCTCCGTAGTCGGTGGCAAGCGTGGCCGCGGCGAGACGTCCGCGTCGTCGTGGAAGACGAAGCCCGCGGAAGGATGGCAGCGCTCCATCTCGGCGGGATCGAGGGCGGGCGGGAGGACAGCGTTCCGAGCGATCTGGGGTCTCTGGGCGTTTGCGGCGTGGGTTTTTATTTCCTCGGCGGCAACAGAATCAGCTGTTTTTTTTTTTTTTAGCAAAACGGAATCGGCTGCTGAATCCTAAACTGGGTGGGGATTGGCCAACAGTCTGTTGTCAGCTAGGGCTTTGTACCAGCTGGGCTAAAAAATAGCGTAAATTAGTTGGTTTTAACGTGATTGTGCCGGCCATGTTGGTTTTTCCAGTATAATTATCTTCCGTATTCATGAATCAACCCGTTCCACATGTATGTACATGCTGATGAACTGGTCTCCTTTTCTGCTATTCTTGCACCTTTTGCCTCTTATTTACTGTATATAAGTGTAAACCTGATTTTAGGGGAGACTTCAATAGAAGAAATAATGTATACTTCTTAAGCCATGTCTTTGCAATTTCTCGATTTCTATGAGTTTCTATTTTGCATTTCGTATAACCTTTGCTGAAAGTTTAATTGCTCTGTAATCCTACATTTTTTATCACCTAGCTGAAAAACTAGAAGTTTCCAGCTCTGTGAAGCTTTTTTTTTTTTCGTGACCGGGTTGAACGCCCGTTTTTCATTAAGAGGGAACAGCTCTGTGAAGCTTAAAAGCATGACAATAATTTTTTTTGAAACCATAAAAGCATGACAATAATAGAAACCCTGTTTTAATTGATGCAAAACCTTGAAATTGTTTGCTGCGTCTGGGATATATAACGGAATCTGCACTGAGTTAGTATGTTTATAGCAGAGGTTTCAGGCTCAGCCATATCCTCAATTTTCATGTGTTTGCTTAACAATTGCGAGTTGAGATTTATGAGACAATGTTATGACATATTTAGCAATATGAATGATGCGATGAGGCAACTGCACATTTGTCAATTGTTGTTATCCAACCCCAGAACAACAGTGCTGCATGCTGGCATCATATTACTTGATTGCATTAAGTTTTAGAATCTAAATGTTTTTAACGTTTTTTTTTTCTCTTGGATATATTTCTATAACCCTTAATGTTGTTCTGTGGGAGAGCATGACAAAATGTATTCTCTCTGTATGTGCAGATGTCTAGACCATCAATTATTATCAATCTTGTTTTGGGGTTGATGTGGACCATCACCCACTTAGCAATCAGATTTGTAAATTTATGGCCTCTGATTTATAGTCTAGAATGCTATCTTATTTCATCTGGGTTGTTGCGGAAGTATCAGAATCTTCATCTGGGTATACTGAAGTACTTGGCTACTGTGGTAGATAGCAAAGAAGCTAAAAGTAATGTAAAGGTCAAGCAACTGCTATGCTGGCTCTCATCTATGGGTGTAAAATATGTATGGCTGTTTTCAGTCTGAAGTTCGTTTTACCATTCCTTCTCTGTAAATAAATACTATGGTTTATATTCCAGCTGGTGTCAGGACAGATGGTTACAGTTACTTAGATCGCCGTCCGGTGTTCTTGTATTATTCGCGACCCTGTACGACATAAGTGAGGCCACCCGGGGCTCCGTGCTTGACCAATAGGTGGTCAGTAGTAGTTTCAGTGGTCATTCAGAGCTGGGCTAACCTCCGTTTTCCTGTATTTTCTTTTTCCTCATCTAATATAATTTTAGCAAAACTCTTCCTGCCTTTCTAAATCAAATGACTTCAATAAACATTACTTGGCTATCATAATACCTGGGCAGAACAAACCAAACTAACTTCCCTGTTGCCCTTTACACATCATCTTGTGTTGTTTTTAGTTGACAGATGCACAAATTATCTTTTCTTTTGGGACCTGCAGACTGAATCTAGCATGTACAAGATTATCTTACTCTATTCTGTGTTGCATCATAGGAGTCCTGAAGAAATCATTTGAACCTGCTGTGAATGCTTCAAGAGATAGTAATGCAGGAGATGATTTTGTAAGCTGTACTGTGGAGCTTTCTGCTGCTACATTTTATATTAGGGTCTTGCTTGTGTGTATATCTCTACTGGTATGCTTGTTCATTTTTTTGTTGTTTGTAAATATGTATCATGATTCATTGCAACATGTAGGGCATTGGTGCAAACATGAAAGATCGACACTGTAGCCAAATCTAGACTGTCTTTCAGATTCTAATGGCAAGGAGGGTATTGCTAAAGCAGCCAGTTGACTTGGCTCAGCTTATTTCAATGGTGATACTTATGGAGATGGCAAAAGGAAACCAATGTTTACAGAAGCTGACATGGCTAGTGCACTCAAAGTTGTAGGTATGCTTGGCAAAATCACCCTTTCCTGCATGCTTTGTTTCATATATTATTTAGTTATTTGCCATGCTTTAATGACTTTATCACCTTAGTTCTGGCTTCATCCATTAGGTTGTGGTGGACCAGAACCTGATCTTCTTCTCATGTATGGTCCTGCTAGATGCCATTTAGGCTTCCTTAGGCTTCCCTGCATGGAGAGTACGGTAATACTGAAATTATGTAAGTTCTTTGTCAAGACATTAATATTCCTAACTGTGAAATTGTTATACAATAATCATCATTATAATTCCATCCTCTGTCACCACAATTGACAAATCTCTAGTATTTCTTGTTCAAGGTATATGGGGCCACTGAAATCGATGAAATATTTTTTTTTTGGGCCATTGTGAAAGCCTTATATAACTTCTTAAATAAATACCAAAACTATTGTAAGCTTGTTTTCCATATTTGTAATGTACTATACTGGACTTAACCTTTAGCATTATGTATGATTTGATTTCAACATTTTTGCTTGTGCAATTTATCCTGGCTCTGCGTCATTTTTTTTCTTCTTATAGTAGTTGGCTTCTAGCTCTGCCTTGGAGTGTCCTTTGTTATCATTTTTGCAGATAAGCTACACAAAATTGGGTTGCCCATGCTTTGTAAACGTGCTGGAAACATTGATAAGTGTGCTGTATCTTGTGAGATATAAATACTATCTTAGGCGTTGATGTGTGGAAAAGAAATGATGTACAACAGTGTCCCTGAATATGCTAGTACATTTTGATGCCTGATTAGTGATTAGGAGTAAATATTTACTCGTTTTGGCTGACTCCAAATCTTTTCCATCTCAGGGAAATGATAGCTGAAACTGGTTTAAGGAAGGCCATTTGATCATGGAGAAACGAAACCTTGGAAGTTGAAAGTACTGGATGGACAGTCATATGCAGTGCAGGAGTACTAACGTTAGACATAACCACTGACATCTGCGTCGTATTTGCTTGTAATAACTAACAAGGATTGCATCCCACTGTAAAAGTTCCACCCATAGCGATGAGCAATGAAAAAACTACAGGAACCTACCATCTCATTTAGTATTGACTCCATAGCGATGAGCAATGGAAAATCCTACCATCTCATTTAGTATTGCCTATGCTATGATTCCTAATGATTTATCTGGTTTTGTTGGATTACTACGGCTCTGCCCACTGCTATCATTAAAAAGGGGTCGATGTTGGAAATCAATTGACCTGGGAATGGAATTGGGAAAAATTCCAGTGGAAGCATTTACACATGTTCTGCATGCTTTCAGCTAAGCCTGGGACTGACCACTGACCTGCGGTTGCTCTTCTCAGTCGACAGCCTTCTCTCCGACCAGCAGATGCAGCAGATCGTCGACGTCGCCTCCATACACAGGTTCGACAGGGACCTGCACTGACCTGCGGTTGCTCTTCTCAGTAGCTGACCAAGCTTTCGAGCGCTTAAAGGATTGATCGTCTGTGACCTGCCTGAGTCGTCAGAGGCTCAGAGCGACGAGGCGCTCCCAACTGCCACGCTCGTGCAGGCCAGCAGTCCTGGACAGTGGACACTTATGCCTAACTGGGAAAGCATGAGCATGCATTTGGTTCATTGGCTGTCAATGGAGCATCTTTAAAATGGTTTGAAATGAATTCAGGTATTCCCAATGGGGTTCAAGATACTCTACTCAGTATTAGCTTCAACAACAGTCTGCAAACAGTACTAGCTTCAAAATCTTTAAAATGGTTCATTGCTGAAATATGTCACAACAATAAACGAAAATGCATACTACACCATGTATTTGTGTAACACTGATCAAACATAACCAATTCGACAAGCATTTGCTTCAACATCTTTAAAACGGTTCATCGCTGAAATATGTCACAAGGTGGTAAATCGACATGGTAACAGTGACCATTTCAACGCAAAGACAGAAATCATAGAACCAATGAACAGAGCAAATGTGCAATCGAACAGAATACATAAGACGATTGTTCATCTAAAGGAATGATCGATCTTCGCAGGCGACCTTTTCTTCACATCGACAAGACTGTTATCTGACTTCTTATACGAGATCATGAGCCTCTTAGGCGCCTGGCGCTGTTGAAGCTGGGCATAACTTACAAAAGTTTTGATAATGGTGTCACGGCTGTGTTCCTCCCCCGTGAGAAAATGCTCCCCATCAACAGGATCCATCTCGGGTGCCACCAGCGGAACAAGCGAGCATCCCATCGAAGCACAGAAGAATTTAGAACCCCTTTTGCGGTATATGTGAACGTGAGTGTCCAGGAAACCGTTCACCACACAGGAAGAGCAAAAGCTGAGGGCGCAAATGGTTGATCTCCACACAGTTTCCTTGGTTCCGCAGACACTGCACCCTCTGATAGGCTTCTGCTTCTCTTTGATCTTCCCCAATCTTCTGCGCAGAATCTTGGCTCTCCTCTGCTGCTGTTCTTTGTTGCGTCTCTCCCTGCGACCTTGATTCGCGGCAAGGCCGACCAACCCTGAGCATACCGACGGCAGCTGCAGCATAGATGGCGCCATGTCGCCCTGCAGTTGTAGCACTGTGACCGGTTTTGCGGAAGCCGTGGCGACCGGAGTAGGCAGCGAGACGAGGCTTCGAGAGTGGAGGCAGGGTCGCCGTCGTACGCGCACGCTTCTCGACGGGCGGAGAAGGGATCGCCGCTGAGGCAGACGAGGCGACAGCCACCGACGCGGCGAGGTTGGCGAGGTGGAGGCGGGGAACGGGACGTAGATGCCGTGGACGGCGACGCGCGAGTTCATCGCCGCGTCAGGCTCCTTCACGGGTATGGAGTTGACGCGGATCTCGTCGGTGGCCGAGCCAGCGCCGCGGGTGACGATGAGCTTCTGCTCCTCGCCGGCCAGGGTGGCGACCACGGTGCCGGGGTGGAGGCGCAGGAGGTCGGCGCGGGTGAGGCGGTGGCCGGGGACGATGTGGTAGCGCACCGCCGAGACGTAGCCGTGGCCGCCACCGGTGAAGATAGCCTGGTCGTCAAGCGCGAACACCGTGATGTTCTCCAGCTTCTCCAGCTCGCCAAGCTTGAATCGCATGGCCAGCGCCACGAAGCCGTAGCCGCCATCGCGCAGGCGGGAGATGATGTCTCGGACCATGATGGAGACATGGAGTTGGCACTTGGAGCGGAGACGACGGCCCCTCTGGCTCTCTGTCGGAGGTGGTGGGGGACGTGCCTACCCTCGGTGCACGAGGACTTGGAGAGCGACGGGACGACGCCGCGGAGACCGTGCACGACGTAGCGGCCGTCGTCGTACATCTCAGTGTGAGAGATCTCGACGCCGTCCACGTACAGGCTCACGCGCACGTGGTGGACGACGAACGTCCCCGTTTCTGTGGCGACGTTGAGGCAGAAACCGATGGAGGCCGACGGGAGCTTGACGATGGGCGCGGCGGCGAGCTCTGAGAAGGGGAAGTAGCCCAGGGCCATGTGCTCCAGGAGGAGCTGGTGGCGCGAGCACCCGCGGAAGGAGGCCTGCTGGAGGAAGGCGTCGGGAGCCGCGAAGACGGTGATCGAAGCGGGCCACCTCGCCACCAACGCCGAGTTGTCCGCGAGTTGAGCAGCCGCCGACGCCATCTCGTTGTACCCCAGCGACGCGAGCACCTTGACGAGGTGCCGCAGCCGGAGCTCGTCGCCCGGTGAGTCCTCGAACCCCGCCGCGCCGGAGTGGACGGTAGGCGGAGGGCTCGCCGCGCGGTACGGGTTGGCCCGTGGATGAGTAGTCCTCGTGGCGGTCGGCTCCTCGAAGGGTAGGGTGGCTGCCTCCGACGCAGACCACGCCGCCTCTGCTTGCACCTGCGGCGGCGCCAAGGAGGTTAGATTTAGATCCACCGCGGTGACGAAGTAAGCAGGAGGCGCGGGTACCTGAGGTGGGTTGAGCAGCGTGGGACCCGCCACTGTCGTGGCCGCACCCATCGCAGCCATGGCCTCCTCGCCGGAGGGAGCCTGGGCGGCCATGGGGGCGATGG
Organism: Chrysopogon serrulatus; assembly: GCA_015844335.1. Lineage (NCBI taxonomy): Eukaryota > Viridiplantae > Streptophyta > Magnoliopsida > Poales > Poaceae > Chrysopogon > Chrysopogon serrulatus. Next base: position 227,222 of record JADLZL010001770.1, on the reverse strand, counting down.
GGTCGAGGACGTGACGAAATGGTGGTAAAGCTGCTGCGGTGTGTGGAGTTAGTTTTATTGCAAGAACAGCATCTTTGGACGGTGCCGTGACGGATCCGTGTTCAAAAAACCGAAGAGACGAGTATGCCCCCCTAGGTTTCTTGGCCACGAAGTAGAAGGAAGTTACACACAGATGCCCCTCTTGGATTGGGTAGTTTCAATTCCTAAAACATGTGCTAATTTTATAAAAAATATAACAATATTTATGACATAAAATAAATATATTATAAAAATATGTTCTATAGTAAATTTAATGATATTAATTTAAATCATAATGATTTGATCAAAATTTAAAATTTTGACTTAGGATATCTGAACTCTAAAAATCTAACGTATACATTTAGAGAAAGAGGGAGTACTTGAGTACACCTGTCTACTCCCTTTGCTCTAAAATAATAGTCATTTTAGATTATTTTTATTATAAATTTGACTTGATTTATAAAAAATACATGTAATATTTATATCAATTTTACTAAAAATTATATCTAAAGATCATTTTGATGATGTTAATTGTATATTATAAATATTAATATTTTAAAAATATATTTAGTTAAAGTTATTTCTTAAAAAACAATATTTATTTTGGTACGGAAGTGAGCAACAAACAAATACTCCCTGTGTTCTAAAAATGATGGCGTTTTTGGGTGTTCGTGCTACAAATTTGACTCAATTAACAGAAAAAGCGTACAATATTTATATCTTCAAACAAATTTATTAAAAAACTAGATCTAAAGATCTTTTCGATAATACTAATTGATGATATTTACTATTTATAAAATTACCGGCAGTCATTTTTTAGAAGCGAAAATGATATTTTTTTTTTTTTTTGAGGGAGTACAAATGATTATAAGAGCAGATCAGTGCTAGTATGCCATTGGCACAACTCCACTGATGTGGTCTGATCCCCGGTAGTGACCACGCGTGACCGGATTAGAGAGACGTGTTAGGAGCCACATCTTGTCATGTCAACTAGCCTGCTCTTGCACTGTTTTAAACTTTCTTTTACGCCCTTGCACTGTTAACTTTTGACTGAAACCGGATAGCCTGCCAAAAAGGGTTGCTACCTAGCCTATGTATAGCCACGCCCATGCCAATGCCAATGCCATTATTTTGTTCCCAAAAATTCTCAAGATTTTCCATCACATCAAATATCAAATATTTGATACTAGTGGTAGAGCTAGAGCAAATAAAAAAGGGTATGCGTTTGCCTTATAGGTGCATAAAATTTAACATATAAGTATGAATATAGTAAAAATTTAGTTATAACCACTGTTTTTTTAAAAAAAAAATTGTGGGTGCGCTTACCCAGTACCTTCTATATAGATTAAATCGTGTATAAAACACTAAATATAGATAAAAAATAAAACTAATTACACAATTTAGATAAAAATCACGAGACGAATCTTTTGAGTCTAATTAAGCCATGGTTGAATACTAATTACCAAATAACAATGAAAATACTACAGTAACAAAATTTAAAAAATTTTGGGAACTAAATACTCCCTCCGTCCCTAAATAAGTGTCGCCGTGGGATGCGTACCACAAGTTTGATTTGATTTGTAGAAAATGCGTGCAATATTTATATCCTAAATAATTTTGTTAAAAAATGGATCTAAAGATTTTTTTCGATGATATTAATTATGATACTTGATCGATGATATTTATTATTTATTAAAATTGCCGGCAGTTGTTTCTTGGAAAGCGAAGTGACGCTTATTTAGAGATGAAGGGAGTACACCTTAAAAACCTCAAGATAATTTTTTAAGTAGTTAATCCTTTATTAGTATATATTATTTATTATAGCATCTTATTGTCGAATTACGAACTAATTAAGTTTAAGAGATATGTCTCGCAAAATAGTCACACTTCTCTATAAGTAGTGGTTTTTTATTTATATTTAATAATACTTCAATGCATGCGTTCAAATGTCCTTTCGTTCCTGTTCATTTTCTCCACCCACCCACTGCGCTGCCACCCCTTATTGCCGGCAACAATGGTAGCAGACTCCTCCACCGTGCCGGCGGCAATGGCAGCCGCAGACTCTTCCGTCGTGGACCTCTGCATGTTGGCGGACGCGAAACTCGACGCCGCCACCTCGGCGAAGTTCTTCCGCGAGGACAACGGGGCCAGAGGAGCCATCGGCAGCTGTTCTTGGCCAGACTCCAGAGCGCGCTCCAAGCGCTTAGCGAAAAGTACAAGGTCCCGGCTGGCTACACTCCTATATCAACCTCGACGGCCGCTGGAAGACTCCAACATCATGGATCTACGCCGACGCGCTCGAGGCCGGCCGGCATGAGGATTCCGCTGCATAAATTCTCTATGTGGCGGTTCTTAGGCACTGTGGCCTTGCGCGAGCCAGCTCGCGCCTGATGCGTGGTGCTACATGGCCGCCTTCGTGCTGTTCTCAAGGACGCCGGCGTCGAGCCAACGCCCAACGGTGCCTGCTTTTAATTCTCTCGTTCTTCTCCATATGCACCCACGGTGGCGACTCCGTGGGGTGGCACCACTTCAGATGCACGTCGTACTTTTGGTCGCTCGCCGGCGACAAGACCGACACGTCCCGCCCCTTCTTGGCAACCTGCCAAGATCTATGGCTATCGACCGGCCTCTTCACCTTGTACACGTATTGATTTGTGATTTGATCTGGTCACATGGACTGACCAGGCTTTCTTTAGAATAGAATGGGTACAAACTTCTTGTATACTACACGTACTTTGATGTGCTTCCCTAAGCAGTAAATAGTGCAGCAACAACAACAACAACAACAACAACAACAATTAATTTTTTAATCTAATATTTACAGGGGTATTTTTGTAATTTTACACTAGCATTGGTCTCCGTCTAAAGCTAGGATTCCATGCTTTATGGGATGGAGGGAGTAATAATAATAATTTATTATTATTATTATTATTATTATTATTATTATTATACACGTGCTATTCTACACCCTAGGTGTAGAATAATATTCTACACCCAGTAGCTAATACTGAGTAATACTGACTAATACTGAAGAAAATTCAGAAATACTGAACACTACCGAACGCCAACTACTGACTAATACCGAATGCGGTTCAAGATCGTTAAAATATTGTTCAAGTATTTTTTGGTCGGTATTACTCGGATTAGCTACTTGGGTGTAAAAGTAGTATTCTACACCTAAGGTGTAGAATAGCGTTATTATTATTATTATTATTTAGTCTATATCCCATCGAATTTTTGGATACATACATCGAGTATTAAGGACATGTTTGGTTTGTGACCAAAGGTTGCCGCGCTAAAGGATAGCGTGCCACAGTTTTTTTACACTTGTTTGGTTCGCTGCCACAGTTATGGCATGCCAAACTTTCTTAGCACCCTGTCCCACATGTCATAGACTCATTTTCGTGCCAAAGCTTGCCAAAAATTTGGTGCCGTTTTTTTATCGCCACACTTTCTTGGCAGCCACAGTTTGCCTAAGTTTAGGCGTGGCACGTTAAGGTAGCGAACCAAACATGCCCCCGAATATAGTCTAAAAATTAACTAATTGCACAGTTTTTGCGAATATTTTGCGAGACAAATTTGTTAAGCCTAATCGGTCGATGATTTGACAATCTTGTGCTTTGCAGTAAATATGTGCTAATGATAGATTAATTATATTTAATTAATTTTAACAGGTGGAGTACTAATGAAATCTATAATTAGTTTTTTATTAGTATCCAAACACCCCCTTCGATATCCCCCCGACATTTTAATGTCATACTTCCTCCATCTCAAATTATAAGGCGTTCGACTTTTTTTTTACTCTAACTTTAACCACTCGTCTTATTCAAAAAAATTTACACAAATATAACCAAATTTAAGTCATTCTTGAAGGTCTTTTTTTTGATAAAGCAAATCACGATAAAAGAAATGATATTTTACATAATTTTTTTTTTGAACAAGACGAATGGTCAAACCTAGTGTCGAAAAGTCAAACATATTATAATTTAGGATGAGGGAAGTACCCACTAAACTTTCATTCTATCCAAACATCCGGTAGGCGTAAACCTCTTGAGATTTACTCCCTCTGTCCCTAAATAACTGTCATTTCGCTTTCCGAGAAAGAAATACCGGTAATTTTAATAAATAATAAATATCATCGATTAGTATCATTGGAAAGATCTTTGTATCTAGTTTTTTAACAAAATTATTTAGAGATTTAAATATTGTACGTATTTTCTACAAATCAAGTCAAACTTATGGCATGCATCCCACGGTGACAATTATTTAGGGACGGAGGGAGTACGTAGTACTCCATGGACCACGTGCAGCCATTGCCTTCTTTCATTGCCCATATCTCCATGATGTCAAAGCAGCGTGGGTGTGTGAGCAGACCATGCAAATCTGCCCTTGGACTTGGAGGTCAGCGATAGACACACACTCTTCTTCCTCATATAGTAGTTATGGTTGCTTCGCAGCGGCCCCTTCATTCAAGATCTAAAATTCGCGGGGTGCGGCATCAACGTCCCAACTCAATAAGCAGCTAGGCACGCACCCGGCCGGCGCCCGGCATGCAGCCTCTATGGGCCTGTCACTGCCTTTCGCCAAGTCGTCTAGTGTCGTGTCCGACGATGACATCGTCCCGACTCCCGACTGGAACTTTGGCTAGCATGCATGCAATGCAGATCGACCCGTATGCATGTTAATCTGGGAGGCACGCAAAAGCCGACTCGGACAAGGGCTAGACGCGCGCAGACCAGGTCGGATTCGAATTTTTACTTCTCCTAATCGGGTTACTCCTCCTCGATCGGATTATTTAAGCAGAGCCTGCAGGCAGCACCTCCGATCCAGGTGCCGGTCAGCCGATCGACGAGCAAGTGCACGTACGTGGGGAGATCGATGGGAGCCACCAAGCGGATGAGGGCCTCCGCCTCCGCTGATGCTCATGCGCTGCCCGACGAGGTCGTGGAGGAGATCCTCGCCCGCCTGCCAGCCAAGTCGCTGCGCCGCTTCCAGTGCGTGTCGCGGTCGTGGCACGGCCTCATCACGTCGCAGCCCTTCCGGCAGCTCCACTCCAGCCGAGCCCGGGCCAGGCCGCGTGGGCTTTTCGTCAGGCCGGCGGCAGGGTACGGCGGGTCCTTCCACGCGTGCCGCCGGCAAATATTTGAATTGGGATTTGCACCGCCGGCCCCGGCCCCGTTGGAGGAGATCCTGAGCTCCTCCGACGTGGCGCCAGGGAACGTCTTCCCTTTGAACTACAACTCCTGCCACGGCCTCGTCCTCCTGTGCTGCCTTGACTACAGCGCGCACTACGTTTGGAACCCTTCCACCGGAGACATCCTGGCCCTGCCTGACAGGACACCCTTGAGGACGGCGGCGTACAAGGACGACAAGCCTCGCACGTTCGTGTCCTACGGCCTGGGGCACTGCTCCACGAGTACCACGGGCGGCGAGGATGATCAGTACAAGGTGGTGCGCATGTATTGGCATCGTCTGGACGCCGCGTTGGTCTGTGAGGTCTTCACCCTGGACCAGTCCACCTACTGGAGGCCTGCCGCCACGAGCCCTCCCCCGCCGTGCCGCCGCCGCCTCCGAGTCAGGGCCGGCCAAGGAGCCGTGCTCTGCAACGGGAGCCTGCACTTTGTCGCGGAGGATGGCGTCATCATTACCTTGAACGTCGCGGACGAGACCTTTGGCACACTGATGCCCCCAGCAGGCCTAGAGCACAGTGGTTTTGATCTGACGGAGCTGGATGGCTGCTTGTGCGCTTATTTTTCGACACAGGTGCCGACGCCGGCCAGCCCTTACCACATATGGCTGCTGAGAGCAGGAGATTATCATCATGCACCCTGCTGGGAGGAGCTTCGTTGCTTCGATTGGGGGGCCATGACTGACGCCGAATGCGCAGCCTTGAGGTCTCACTGGATCGCCCCACTAGCGATTATGCATTTTCCCGACGGGGATGGTGGGAGCACTGATCAGCTCAAGACGACCAAGAAGAAGATTATGTTTGGCACGGGTTCTTGCAAAGTGTTTGTCGTGGACTACTACCCTAGCAGCAGCAGCCCGGCGGCGGCGGTGACTCCTCCTCCCCAGATCATCTTCTCATTGCAGGATGACGGCGGTATGACGACGACGACGGTGCATCACGATGATGGGCAGTTCGCTACCATGGGGTTCTATGAGGAGAGCCTCGTGCCGGTTGGGCGCACTGGCGATGAGATCATCTTGTCATCGCCATCTGCGGAGGCCTGGTGCCAAGTCCTCGCGCGGCTTCCAGCGCGTACGGTTGGACGCTTGAGCCAGGTGTGCAAGGATTGGCGTGCCATAATCAAGAGCGACTGCTTTGTCGTCGATTCACACTTGCAATATCATCAGGCAAACCTTATTAGAAGCCCGCCTCAGATCATGTTTACCGATGGCAAGCACAACAGTTTCAAACCGTTGGAGAATTTCATCATCGACACGTCGCAAGTGCCGCCACTGATAGACGACGACGACAGACTAGTCTGTTCCAAGCCTTGCCATGGGCTCAACGCGGGAGCCTTCATGTCTTATGACTTTGTGTGCAATCCTATCACTGGTTACTACAAGGCCCTACCCCTGGATCTGGATGACGACGACCATGGAGATCATAACATGGCCATGTTTGCGGGCCGTTCAGGCCTAGGGTATGATGTGGAGATTGGCATGCATGTCTTAGTCCGTATCACATTCAAGGAGAGAAACTTGACAACACGGGATTACAAACTAGAGTGCGAGATTCGGTGCATTGGAGAGACTATGTTTTGGGAGGAGTTAGACCCTCCGCACAGGCCAATAGCTGCTGACACGCCCCCTGCCTACTCAAGCGGGAAGATCTATTGGATGGCGGATAGTAAGCTCCTCACCGGGCAAAGACGATCATCTTCATCAGGTTATTATGATGAAATCATTGCGCTCAATGTCGCAACCCGCAAATTTGAGATCTTGAAGGGGCCGCTGCGCCGCAGCCAAGACCATGAGGAAGAGTCTGTGTCTGTTGTTGAGCTCCAAGGGCAGATTTGCATGGTCTGCTCACACCCACGCTTGGACAGCATGGAGATATGGGCAATGAAACAAGGCAATGGCTGCACGTGGTCCATGGAGTACTACATAGATCTCAGGAGGTTCACGCCAGAGTACTCCGCAAAGCTAGTCACGCCGATAGCCATAGATCCAAGGGATGGAAGAATTTTGCTCAGCACGGGAAGGGCGTTAGGATACTACGACCCCAAGTCGGCCGAGATACAGACTATTTACTGCTTAGGGAAGCACATCAAAGCAGACAAGAAGTTTGTACCCATTCTATTCCAAGAAAGCCTGGTTACTCCTTGTGACCAGGTCTTAGGTTAGTTGTTCTTTTGTGTGTGAGTTTTCATTGTTTTCGTCTTCCTTTAATTTTTACCAGGTTGAAGTTGAACTCTGTCGATCGGACTTGTTCTGGATACATGTACAATAAGACCTAACTTAAATAAAGCTAGCTAGTAAAAGAATCTCACACACGAGATCTCTGTTGTGCTTGCTTTTGCTTAGCCTCAATATGTATTTTTTGTACATATATATAATAAAGTGATTTCAGAACCTTCAATTTGTATTGGTTGCACTGAATCAATTTAAAAAAAATGCAGGCCCAATTCCATTCCCGCGAGCATTCACCCGTTCCTAGTCTAGTCGAGCGAACGCTCTAACCAGAGAAGTTGTACACGTCCGCGTCTCGCTTCCCTCCCTGTTTTCGAATACCATACTATGTGTATCTATTTCTAATTTTGTCTGCACTACACAACGAGCCAAACAAAACTAGACTCTACTTACATATGTTTCAAATATATTTTTTCAAATAGCAAACTATGTGTCTTAACTTATAACGTATAACTTATATCCACGTTATATTGAATAACTTATGTACACAATTGTATAGAATAACTTATATATACAAGTGTATTTGTTAACTTTTGTACATAATTAAGTTTGGTATAAGTTAGTCATTTCCTTTGTGTGTTATCCACTTTTATGTTTGCGTATAAGTTATAAGTTAATTCATTTCTACTAATATGTTATTATATCAATTTGTACATCTAAGTTCTTGAATATAACTTATGTGTCTAACTTTACATCTAAGTCATTCATATGAGTTATACAAAAAAGTTTTCTATATAATTTTTATAGCTTTCTATAAAATTATGTTGATAAGTTTGTTCCACAAAAATATTATACATAAAAGTTATTTCTATAACTTTGTCACGTGGTAAGTTATATATAAGTTATGTGCAATACTTTGTCATATTAAAAGTATATATTGAAGTGACATGTATAAATTATACGTTGAAGTTTGTTGCACAAGTTGTACATAAAAAATACGAGTATAACTTTCTAGGCTTTTGCTGCGGTACTCCTAAAATGACTGTGGGCCGTATATTTATTCCGATCCAACGGTCACGATCTTCTATTACCTCATAGGAGGTAATAATATTTATTGAATTTTTATTTTACAAAAATAGGGTAAATAAGGAAAGTTTAAAATATTAAAAATCTTTTTTAAGATTTGGTTGATGCATCGCGAAAATCTTATTATTTAGGTTATCATAGTACGTGTGCACGCATCGATTAAGTATGCGGGACATTAGATTGCGAAAAATCTTATTAATTATTATAGTATGCGTGTGCACGCATCGATTGCGTTTGCGGGACATCAGATTGCGAAAGTCTTATTGATTATCATAGTACGCGTGTGCACGCATCAGATTCGGTTACGAGGTTTTAGGGAGAAATCAGATTGACATGGGGAAGAAGAGGTGCGAGCGCACCTGGCCGCCAGCTGCGCTGCGCGAGGAGGGTCGGGCACGAGATTGGTGGAAGCTGCATACGGGATTTCACCTCTCGGTGGCTGTGGCGTGCGAGGAGTTCAGGATTCCGTGCGAGAATTTCCCCTCCCCGGCGGCTGCGGCGTGCGAGGAGTTCGGGAACCGACATGCAGGATTTCCCCCGCCCGTGATTAGGGGGATGCGGGTGTTTTATTTTTTGTTTTTCTTAAATTTATTAATTTATTTAGTAAATAATTAAATTGTGAAAAATTAACGATCTGGATTAATTATGAGATATTACCTCCTTTCATATAAACGGAGTACCTAAGCATAGCCCAACTTTCTAACTTTCCAAAAAAAAAGAAAAGTTGCAGAATACAAACGTGAGACATACACTTCAACTGTATAAACGTGTTGAGACAATACAAACGCATGTACGAACATACACACACTTTAACTTTTTTTCTAGGGCACGCCTTCACGTGCATTTTATTAAGAGGAAGCAAATAACCGTTTACAACAGGCCAGCAGCCATCCGAGGGCGAGGAGCCGGGACGAGGGCTGGCCAAGCCAACAGAGAACAGCAAAGACTAAAGAGGTAACATGATCAGAGAGCCAACTAGGGTAACAAGCCCACAAGCAGGGCCGCGAGCGCCGAGAAGCCCGCAGCAATCCAAGCGCTCCCCTCCTCCCTGATCTTGGCAACAAGCAGGGCGGCCGCACAAGACCGGCCGTCGAAAACACGAGCGTTCCGCTCCTTCCACAGCATCCAAGAGACAAGGAGGACAGCAGAGTCAAGACTCCTACGCGCCTCAGTACCTGGCAAACGGACGCGCGTATCCATCCACCAGGCGTCGAGGCAGTCAGTACCAACCGGAGCAAGGGACTCCCAACCGGCAGCCTGCAGCAGGCGAAACCAAACCTCGCGCGAGTAGACACAAGACAGGAGGAGGTGGTCGACCGATTCAGTCTCCTGGGCGCAGAGCGCGCATTCAGCAGAGGGTTGGAGACCATGCCGCCACCGGCGCTCCGCCGTCCAGATGCGACCGTGCAGCGCAAGCCAAAAGAAGAGCTTGACTTTGGGCGGAGCAGAGGCCCGCCAGAGCTCCTTGGCCCCCCATAAAGACGACATGCCGATGAAGAAGGCCCGGTATGCAGACGACGCGGTGTAAACGCCATCCGGAGACCAGCGCCAAGTGAAACGATCACTCTGCAGCGGCGAAAGCTGCACGGCCTCCAGCTTCTCCCAGAGCAGCACACAGTCGACGAGGACCGGGACCGTCAGAGGGCCGGAGATATGGCGCACCCAGCTGCGAGCAGCCAACGCGTCGCGGACCGCAGTCAGGTGGAACCGTCGGCCAACAGCAAGGAAGAGGTTAGGCGCGAACAAGCTGATCGGGCCCTCCGGAAGCCAGGAGTCAGTCCAGAACCGGGCAGAGGCGCCGTCACCCAGGACAACGAACACGGAGGCGCTGAACATGGCGAGGACAGCCTTGTCCTCCTTGGCGGGCAGCCCTGCCCAAGAAGGAGCACCAGGCGAACGCTTCTGCCATTCCCACCTAAGGCGAAGTGCGTAGCCCAGCACCCTGAGGTCCCGAAGGCCGAGGCCGCCGACCTCCTTAGGTGAGCAAACGACCGGCCACGAGACCTTGCACTTACCCCCGGTCACAGAACTCGTGCCACTCCAGAGGAACGCGCGACGGCGTTTGTCTATCTGGCGAATCGCCCAACTGGAGAGGCAGCAGGTGATCGAGATGTGAACAGGGATAGCAGAGAGCGTCGAGGAGGTGAGGGTGAGTCTGCCGGCCGTGTTTAGCAGACCAGACTTCCAGGTGGGAATCCGGCCAGCCACCGCGTCCACCAGCCGCTGTTCCTCAGAGCGCGGCAAACGCGCGAGAGACAGCGGGGCACCCAGGTAGCGGCAAGGGAACGGCGACAGTCTGCAAGGGAACACCTGCGGACGGAGTGGATGTCGTCGTCGGAGCACCGGATCGGAGAGATGAGGCATTTGTCCAAGTTGGTGAGCAGGCCAGACGCGCCGGCGAACAGGTCGAGGATGGCGCGGATGCAAGTGAAGTCCTGCTGGTTGGGGAGCAAGAAAATGACCAGGTCGTCAGCGTACAGAGACACACGCTGGCCAAAGTGCTGCCCGGGCAGCGGCGAGAGCAGCCCTCGCCGGTCCGCGTCCCGCACCATGGCATTGAGGATACACACACTTTAACTGTATAAACGTGTTCATGATGTTAGAAGTTACATGATCTCTAGTAGTAGATCAGCCCTTTGGCTTCTCAGTGTCACGGATGTTGAGGATGCAGTGGTGTCGGACCCGCCGGAGATGGAGCCGGCGAGGAGAAGGGACGGTCGAAGCAGGTCCAATGAAGAAGCTCCGAGTGGATGAGAACAACGCCGGTGGGCAGAGGTGATCCCTGCAGTGGTGACGGTGGACTTCTCGTCGCTTCAGCACTTCTTTCTCAAATCGGGTTTAGGATCAGTCAGTGGGGATTGGTCGTGTCCAACCTCTTGTCCAGTCCCTTGGTCCCTACCCTCTCTTATAGTGTTTTTTTTAGAAAAACAGGAGGGGTTGCCCCCTACTGTGCTTTTATTACCGTATAGAACTGGAAGTATAACAGAACCACAAAATGTGCTCAAGAAACAAAGAAAGAAATAAAGAAATTAAGGGAAGTTATCCAAAGTTGTGCAGCCATTGTTCCACCTTTTTTAGGCGATCCGGTTTCAGTCAAAAGTTAACACTGCAAGGGCGTAAAAGAAAGTTTAAAACAGTGCAAGAGCAGGCTAGTTGACATGACAAGATGTGGCTCCTAACACGTCTCTCTGTCACGTGTGGTCACTACCGGGGATCAGACCACATCAGTGGAGTTGTGTCAATGGCATAATAGCACTGCCTTCTCTTATAATCTTTTTACTCCCTCTGTCCTGTCCTAAAAAAATATCGTTTTCACTTTCTAAGAAATGACTACCGATAATTTTTATAAATAGTAAATATCATCAATTAATATTATCAAAAATATCTTTAGATCTAGTCTTTTAATAAATTTATTTGAAGATATAAATATTGTGCGTATTTTCTATATATCGAGTTAAACTTGTGGCACGAACACCTAAAACGTCATCTTTTTATCTTGAGGGAGTATTTGTTTGTTACTCACTCCGTACCAAAATAAATATTATTTTTTTTAAGAAATAACTTTAACTAAATATATTTTTAAAATATTAATATTTATAATATACAATTAGTATCATTAAAAAGATCTTTAGATATATTTTTAGCAAAATTGATATAAATATTATATGTATTTTTTTTTATAAATCAAGTCAAAGTTATGATAAAAATAATCTAAAATGACCATTATTTTAGAACAAAGGGAGTAGACAGATCTCCTCTTTCTCTAAATGTATACGTTAGATTTTTAGAGTTGAGATATCCTAAGTCAAATTTTTTAAATTTTGATCGAATCATTATGATTTAAATTAATATCACTAAATTTACTATAGAATATATTTTTATAATATATTTATTTTATGTCATAAATATTGTTGTATTTTTTTTTTATAAAATTAGCACATATTTTAGGAATTGAAACTACCCAATCCAAGACGGGCATCTGTGTGTAGCTTCCTTCTACTTCGTGGCCAAGAAATCTAGGGGGGCATACTCGTCTCTTCGGCTTGTTTGAACACGGATCCGTCACGACACCGTCCAAAGACGCTGTTCTCGCGATAAAACCCACACACCGCAGCAGCTTTGCTTTACCACCATTTCGTCCTCCCTCGTCAGGACTCGGGGAAGGGGAACCATGGCCTGGCTCCATGTACCTTTCTGATTCCGTGGGCTGCTCCTCCCCACCGCCGCCGTCGCATCCCACCACAGCACGCCGGCGAGGACCCATGCGCACCACTACCAGCACCACCTCCGCCACCCCGCCTCGTCGACGGCCACCAACCGCATGGTTGCCGCCCCTTCCATGACCACGCACCCGAACTGCATCGACTCGGAGGAGAGCCAGAAGCTGCACGTCCTCGACCCCATCGCCCCCATGGCTGCCCAGGCTCCCTCCGGCGAGGAGGCCATGGCTGCGATGGGCGCGGCCGCGACAGTGGCGGGTCCCACGCTGCTCAACCCACCTCAGGTACCCGCGCCTCCTGCTTACTTCGTCACCACGGTGGATCTAAATCTAACCTCCTTGGCGCCGCCGCAGGTGCAAGCAGAGGCGGGGTGGTCCGCGTCGGAGGCAGCCACCCTACCCTTCGAGGAGCCGACCGCCACGAGGACTACTCATCCACGGGCCAACCCGTACCGCGCGGCGAGCCCTCCGCCTACCGTCCACTCCGGCGCGGCGGGGTTTGAGGACTCACCGGGCCACGAGCTCCGGCTGCGGCACCTCGTCAAGGTGCTCGCGTCGCTGGGGTACAACGAGATGGCGTCGGCGGCTGCTCAACTCGCGGACAACTCGGCGTTGGTGGCGAGGTGGCCTGCTTCGATCACCGTCTTCGCGGCTCCCGACGCCTTCCTCCAGCAGGCCTCCTGCCGCGGGTGCTCGCGCCACCAGCTCCTCCTGGAGCACATGGCCCTGGGCTACTTCCCCTTCTCAGAGCTCGCCGCCGCGCCCATTGTGAAGCTCCCGTCGGCCTCCATCGGTTTCTGCCTCAACGTCGCCACGGAAACGGGGACGTTCGTCGTCCACCACGTGCACGTCGTCAGCCTGTACGTGGACGGCGTCGAGATCTCTCACCCTGAGATGTACGACGACGGCCGCTACGTCGTGCACGGTCTCCGCGGCGTCGTCCCGTCGCTCTCCAAGTCCTCGTGCACCGAGGGTAGGCACGTCCCCCACCACCTCCGACAGAGAGCCAGAGGGGCCGTCGTCTGCGCTCCAAGTGCCAACTCCATCATGCGCATCATGGTCCGAGACATCATATCCCGCCTGCGCGATGGCGGCTACGGCTTCGTGGCGCTGGCCATGCGCTTCAAGCTTCGCGAGCTGGAGAAGCTGGAGAACATCACGGTGTTCGCGCTCGACGACCAGACTATCTTCACCGGTGGCGGCCACGGCTACGTCTCGGCGGTGCGCTACCACATCGTCCCCGGCCACCGCCTCACCCGCGCCGACCTCCTGCGCCTCCACCCCGGCACCGTGGTCGCCACCCTGGCCGGCAAGGTGCAGAAGCTCATCGTCACCCACGGCGCTGGCCCTGCCACCGACGAGATCCGCGTCAACTCCATACCCGTGAAGGAGCCTGACGCGGCGATGAACTCGCGCGTCGCCGTCCACGGCATCTACGTCCCGTTCCCCCGCCTGCACCTCGCCAACCTCGCCGCGTCGGTGGCTATCGCCTCGTCTGCCTCAGCGGCGATCCCTTCTCCGCCCGTCGAGAAGCGTGCGCGTACGACGGCGACCCTGCCTCCACTCTCGAAGCGTCATCTCCCTGCCTACTCCGGTCGCCACGGCTTCCGCAAAACCGGTCACAGTGCTACGACTGCAGGGCGACATGGCGCCATCTATGCTGCAGCTGCGGTCGGTATGCTCGGGTCGGTCGGCCTTGCTGCGAATCAAGGTCGCAGGGAGAGACGCAGGAAAGAACAGCAGGAGAGGAGAGCCAAGATTCTGCGCAGAAGAGTGGGGAAGATGAAAGAGAAGCAGAAGCCCATCAGAGGGTGCAGTGTCTGCGGAACCAAGAAAACTGTGTGGAGATCAACCATTTGCGCCCTCAGCTTTTGCTCTTCCTGTGTGGTGAATGGGTTCCTGGATACTCACGTTCACATATTATTTTGTTTCAGTAATTTTATTTTAGTTTTCAATCTTTTTTTTTTAGTTTTTCTAAGCCCCCACTGAAGTAGCTACTAGAAACTTTTGAAGAACTGTTAATACGTACGATTTAGTAAGACATTTAGACTGAAAGGAAAACTAGACCACTGAAGTAGCTACTAGAAACTGAAATAGAAACTGAAATTGACAACCAAAAATTAAACTAAAATTGGCAAACTCTGAGCAAGTGGCAACTTATATTTAGAGCAAGTGGCAAGTTATATTTTGAATGTGTCAAGATATTATATAGCAAGTTATATGTTGAGCTTGTGGCAAGATATAATGAAATGATAAATTTTGAGAATTATGATTTTCAAAAACGTGAAAGCTTAACACTAAAATAAAAGAAAATGTAAAACTAAGAGAAAATGTAACAAACATAACTAAAACAATTGAATAGTAGAATAAAGTGAACCTAAAAACTCAAACAATGAAAATAAAGCCACTGAAATATATAGCTACCAGAAACTGAAACTGAAATTAACAACCACAAAGATGGACGGAAACTAAATTGATGTGATTCAATGGGATGCTCGTTTGTTCCGCTGGTGGCACCCGAGATGGATCCTGTTGATGGGGAGCATTTTCTCACGGGAAAGGAACACAACCAAGATACCATTACAAAGACGTTCGTCAGTTATGCCCAGCTTCAAGAGCGCCAGGCGCCTAAGAGGCTCATGATCTCCTACAAGAAGTCAGACAACACTCTTGTCGATGTGAAGAAAAGGTCCCCCCGTGAAGAAGCTCCATTCCTTTAGATGAACAATCGTCTTATGTATTCTGTTCGATTGCACATTTGCTCTGTTCATTAGTTCTATGATTTCTGTCTTTGCGTTGAAATGGTCATTGTTACCATGTCGATTTACCACCTTGTGACATATTTCAGCAATGAACCGTTTTAAAGATGTTGAAGCAAATGCTTGTCGAGTTGGTTATGTTTGATCAGTGTTACACAAACACATGGTGTAGTATGCATTTTCGTTTATTGTTGTTATATTGGTTGATTAGGCCTTCTGTCTTCTACGTAGCTAAGAGATCTCTATGCTAGCAATCTTCCTCAGATATAGGTAGCTGAGAAAACATTAAAATACCTGTCAAATATCTGAAACTTGGTATACTATTCATGTCACACTAATTTTATCCATCACTATCGATTCACCTTCACCTTCTGTCTTCTATGTGAATAGGAAATCTCTACTGCTAGCAATCTTCCTCAAAAAGAGAGGAAAATGCATTAAAATACTTGCCGAATCACTGAAATTGAGTCGGGCACTTAACAGCAACTCAACAGCTGTTCATATGTGCCCTGCTTTTGCAGCTTGCTCGGGCTGAATAATCTGAATAGGTATCAGATGATCTGGGAAAAAAAAACTGTTACCGAAGCATTATGCTTGAAATCAATGTCTGCTTTAATATGTCGTACTCATATATGTTCTCTTCAGGAACTTGCAGCTCATATCGGTGAGGTGGTTGTTAATATGTGCTTCTGCACCCGGCGGAATCCCATAAGTATATCTGCTACTGCTATCTACCTTGCATGTCAGCTTAACAAGCACAAAATTCCGGCTAAGATCTGTAAGGCTGCAGCCCATGGACCTCACAGAGGTCACACTACGCAAAATGTACCCCCCTGATTGTACACTTGACCACAAAAGAAAAACTTTCCCCATGACCAACATTTTACTCAAGGCACGGTTGAGGCAGTCTTGGTAATTGTTGGTTACCGTGGCTGGCCTTGGGTGTAACAAACTCTTCCTTTGCTTAATGGAAAACGTTCTATGGCATGGTCGGGAAAAAAAAACTCCGGGCGCCCAGCATGTGGCAAGGATCTGTATCAGGATAAGATACAGAGTATTAAGCAAAAATGCCCTGAGCCTGTAGGCTGTAGAGCCTGATCACATAGTCATCTTACAAGAAGAGGAAGACAAGAAAACAAGCACTCTTGGTCATCCACCTGCAAAACCTGAGGCGCATGATTTATTCAAGGCGTCCTCAACATCTCCTAGATTGCTTGTTTGTGATTCCAACTTTCGGTGCTCAACAGTCAAATGAATAGTTTGTGATTCCATCTCCCATCTCCCAAGTCCCAACAGGTACCGTGGCAGCTTCAGCAGGGGTGGCTGCAACTGGTCCATGATATTCAAGGCTTCGTGAGCAGCAGTTGGTCCTGGATCTTGTAGCTGCTCTGAAGGGGATTGGGAAAAGGAGTGCTGAACACCAACAAGCCCGGGGGGAAGTGGAGGAGCAGTGATCTCTCTATCTTTTTTTTTTAAGAGAAGTTAAAAGTTGTTGTAATTTTATTTTGATGTTCTCTAGTTCTAGCTCTTTTGGATTCTTTCTCCCTTGTATTCCTTTGTTAACTCTGCACTTGTGTTTTCCCCTACTATAATGCAAAGGCAGAGCACCTGCCATTTATGCTCAAAATAACGAGTGCGGGGGGATGCTGGTGATGGCCGGGACAGAGAAGGGAAGTTCTATAGATGTGTACTCTCTCCGTTCTAAAAAAGAATATCATTTTTTATTTTCAGACAACTATGTTTGGTCATTCATCTTATTCAAATTTTTATATATTCCATAAAATAAATTAATTATTATTAAACTATCTATAATGATAAAATAAGTCAAAACAAGATATACGATATATATATATATATATATAATATTTTTAAATAAAATAAATGGTCAAACACAATGTCTAAAAGTCTAAAATAACACTTTTTAGGGACGGAAGTAGTGTGTCTTTAGTTTGCCTACCTCTTTCTCTCTCAGTATGTATTTCTATATTTCTTTTGCCTCATCGCGAGGCTGTGGAATTTCACCCTAGATGCATGAGCTTATGTAGTAAATTTCTAAGTCTCCAAATTATTTATCTGACTAAGTTATCATTATGTTTCGTGCAATGAAATGATGTTCCTTTTTATTTTTTATTATATAATTGTTCCTTTTATTTGAGCACCGGTATGGAAAGTCTATCCAGGCAAGAAGGTAACTGATTTTTCCTTGAGATTTTGTAGGGGTGCCATGGTTTCTGGGCGCTATGCTGTTTGGAAGGGCTTTTACCTCAAAAAAACGGCTCGATGAAGCAAGCATTAGGTTTCTACAAAGAGGCTAGAGCTAAAGGAAGCCTGGCCAAACGGAGTTGAGATCGGGCCTGTAGGAATAGAGTTATTACGCAAACTTTTAAAACATGGCGGGCCCAGCAACAGCCAAACAGTGACAGATAAAGACGGAGGGAGTAAGCCTTAGTAGTTGAGCTGTGTTGACCTAGACAAGCCCTAATTAGAACAAGTTTGATAAGCTTGGCTATAAGCCAAACCAAATCAGCAATAGACTAGTATAAGAGATAAATCATACAACAATAGTCTCTTGTTCTATCTTAAATACTGTTTTTTATTGTGCATAGACCCCACCTTCTCTTGTCATCAGTTTCATTATTAATCTCCTCTGGCCTTTTGTGCTGAGAGCAAATGCATGGACAAGTGATGTCCTGATGGCGAAAGAGGTAATGATGGACTCACAGTGCACAGGGAAGCGCGCAAGCGCTCGGCACCGAACCTAGCAACCAACATCTTCTCTCTCCTCCACGTAGATATTTGCTGATGTGTCTTGGCTATAAGCCAAGTTGAGTTGACTTACTGTAACTGCTCTTACTAGACGATAGGGTTTGTACCAAGACGAGCAAAGATATGGACCTTTTATCAGCTATCTCAACCAATCCATCTAAGCATCTATTTGTCTCAACCTAACTGTGTATGCCAGCAGGACTGTGGGGGTGGGCACCGTGTGTACATCTAGGGATGCTAGCGGATGGGGAACTTGACGAGAGAAAGACCCCATACTCACCCCTGCTAATGTATAACTCCCTTTGTCACCTATGTTGGGTACAAAAAGACCCCATACCCGTTCCCTGCTGGGTAACGGGTCGACCAACCTATAGGTAACACACCGAGCCAGTGGACACCGATGTGGATAAGGCGTGAGGCGACACAGAGCACTATGAGTGGGCATGAAGTGGACATACACACCGATCATGGACTCGAAGCAGACATGGACGTTGATTACAGACTCACGGCACAATTGCGGACCCACGGTGTGGGTGTGTGGCCACTGTCATGGAGTCAGGAGCCATGATACAGTTGCGATCACTTCGAGTGACGAGACTTCGAGTATTCAACTCTCTCTCTCTCTAGATGTACGGAGAAGCTTACACTAAGAGACGAGGTAAGAGCTAGTAGTGAGGGGGTTTAGAGAAGGGGGCTCAAATACGACAAGAGTTTTCAATATAAATATGCTACACAATACACTAGTAAATTATGAAACCATATTTTATCTGCTAATGGGTCCTCCATCAAGTAGCAGTATGGGGTAGAAGGGGACATACACGTACTTGTTCTACCGGATGGAAGAAAGAAATACCCCTATTTAGTATTACCTATAGGGTAAAAATCCTATAGACGTATCCTAATAGGGGATTTTTTAATCATTGGAGACCGGTTTCTGTTACCCATTGTCGCCCTCTCCATAGGTGTCACTGAGGGAGGCATTTGACCGAGGCGATAAGGCTAGGGCATGTACAAGCGAACACCGGTGTGGATGAGGCGTGAAACGACACAGAGCGCTATGAGTGGGCATGGAGTGGACATAGACACTGATCATGGACTCGAAGCAGACATGGACATTGATTACAAACTCACAACGCGGTCACGGACCCACGGTGTGTGGGTGCGCGGCCACTATCACGGACTCAGGAGCCATGATACGGTCGTGATCACTTCGAGTGATGAGACTTCGGGTCTTCAACTCTCCCTCTCTCTCTAGATGTACAAGGAAGCTTACACTAAGAAAAGAGGTAAGCGCTAGCAGGGAGGGGGTTTAGAGAAGAGGGCTCAAATACAACAAGGGTTTTTAGTATAAATATGCTACACAATACACTAGTAAATTATGAACCCACGTTTTATCTGCTAATGGGTCCTCAATCAAGTAGCGGTATGTGCTCTACCCAATGGAGAAAGAAATACCCCATTTAGTATTTACCTATAGGGTAAAAATCCTATAGACGTATCCTAACAGGAGATTTTAATCATGGGGGCCGGTTTCCATTACCCATTGTCATCCTAAGGAAGTAAGGAACATATCCTGTGCTCCCATGTCCTTAGATGCTCCCACTAAAAAAAGAAAAAATTGGCTGCTTGATCCTAAAAAAATGTTGCTTAGTTTCTTGGCCCTTTCTTTTTAATGAACTTGCTTGTTTAGCCTAAACGAAATTCATTTTGGTCCTTGGCCCTTCTGTTAGTTTGACAAGGTAACAATGTTAAAAGCAATGTGAAATGACTATTTTATCTCTAACACATAATGTTTTTTCAGCAGCGTACTGCCTTTCATGCTACATATTATCAATAATTTTTGAAAAGAAGGTACAATATTTTCTTCAAGCATGAAATTATTAATTTTTCAAAAATAAGGTATGGCTATTTTACCCATGGTGTTGAAATGCTTCTTTGCATCTGTGTACAATAGTCTTTGAGGCTGTATATTATCAATAATTTTCGAAAATAAGGTACAATTATTTTCATTTATGAAAATTATGTTTGAAAACTATTGTGCCTTATTTTCAAAAACAATATTTATGATTGAAAAAAATATGATATGTGATTTTCAAAAAATTATTGATAATATGCAGCTTGAAAGTCTATTGTACGTTGCTATAGAAAAGCATTCAGCGCCAGCGATAATAAAAAGTCATTCCGTGTTGCTTTTAACACCGTCACCTTTTCAAACGGCCAAGTTTGGTAATAAAAAAAGAGAGCCCAAGAAACTAAGCAGCATTTTTTTAAAAGCCAAGGAAATAATTTTCTTTTTAAAACCATACCAACAAAAGTGTTTGAAACTAAACAAAAATATGAATAGATAGATGTTGAATTCATGCAGTCCTCAAACTTTTCATGAAGATGGATACTTTCATCACTCATCTATCCATTAACATTTTTGGCTGAATTTTTCAAGCATTTTTATGAGATTTTCTAATGGGAGCTATAGCACGGGACTACGTAAGGACATGGGAGTATAAAATATGTTCTCCCTGCACAGTTGTTACCTAGCACTCGACTCCGTTGGATATACCCTCCCACTCATGGGGGTGTTTTGCAACAACCCGGATGGGATGAGTGGAGGGGTTTAAGTGCTAAAATTACCAGCCATCGGATTAGATTCCTGTGGTCTTGATTAGAGTTTGCATAGTTTGCACAAGAGCCTAGTTTGCATAGCATACGTTCCCAAATATGAAATACTAATACTCCGTCAGAACAAAAGCCCATCTTTCTGTAGAAGTTAATCAATATATTAAAAACACTAAAACCTTTTTTTTGGGACGAAAGAAGAATTATATTAGATAATAGCTGGGTACATCAACACATTACAATTTCTTTGGATTACACAAATATCCAGAAATTCATCTAAATTGTACCCACGCCGCGTGAATAGCTCCGATCTTAAAACCAAACCTGTTTGACGCTTTGTATGGATGACCGCACAGGCAAATACTCGGCAACAATTGTTTTCGACCAGACAGTAGATGCCCAACGGACGGCCAACATTCCTGCAGGCGGAGTCGAAAAACTTCTTCTTCTTCCTTGTGTCTTCCTTGTTCTTCTTTCTTCCTTGTTCCTTCATCGTGGCCAGATCCAGCCACAACAAAACAAAGAAGGGACCGGAGAAAACCTATGACGCATAAGTAATACTGCTCCTTATGTCCCAAATTATAAGATGTTTTAATATTTCTAACTATTTTTAAATTTATATATTTTTACTATATATCTAGACATAACATATTTCTAGGACATAATAAAAGATATGAATTATGAAGTACCAAAATATCTTATAATTTAGAACAGAGGGGTATTAAATTTCTATAATAAGTGATATGCATATTTCAGGCACCTGAATTACCGCCTCTATTCAGGCGACAACTAACAACCAGCTGATCTCTATCGAACAGTCCAAATCCATTGTAAATCGAATTATAATTTTTTTTTTCTATGGAAGGACAAGAACAACATGCATGGTCGAGAAAAAGGAAGGACAAAGACAAAACTGTTCCGACGTCTAAACTATAGGAGATGTGCTATAATAAACATATTTAGGTACAAAGAATAATACTATTTTTTGTATCAAATTAAGATTTTAATTAAATTTTGATTCTTCGAAAATATGTATAACTTTAGGATGAAGGGAGTACAAAGGAAACGAAATATATATGAAAGATTTTTACAGTGAAGCGCGTTAAGGGCCACAGTTAACTAACTGATCGAAAGAAAATTCCGTAATAAAAAAAACTGAAAGAAAATTCCCGTGGATCCAAGCAAGAGCGCGAGGGAATATGAGCGTTGATCGAGAGGGTCGATGCCTGCATCACTCTGCACGGATTCACGCTTGAGTGGCTATAGATACCTGCTTCCACAAGCTAGCGTGCGTGCAAACCGAGCCTGCAGCCTGGTGGTGAACTGGTGATGGTGGTGGGAATCCTCGCACGCACGCACGCACGCACCAAGAGAGCCTCCGGAGTCCGGACTCGATCGATCCTGGCATGCAGTCGAGACTCGAGAGGGGAGGAGAGGTCACATGCACGCCTGCGACTGCGTCGTCCCGGTCCCGGCCGAGCATGTCAACGTTTGTGTAGCTAAGCTAAGCTACTCCGGTGGGCCGTAGCTATAGCTAGCAACGGCAGCGCACCCACGTTTATATTTTTTACCGGCCGGGGTAATAAATACTGCCTGCCACCACAATTCTACTACTCCCTGTCCCAGCTACAGCTAGCGACTAGCGTGGCGTGGTTAGTTTCTTCTCTGCTCTCTCCGGCCGGCCCGCCCCCATCATCAAGGACATGCATCTCTCCTCTCCCAATCTCAACCTGAGCCGCCGGCCCCGCCATGATGTTTCGCAGGCGTGCTTGGCGCGCGCCGCGCGCTCTCGCCGACAGAACGGGCCCACGACGAGGTCTCGCGCGCTTCACCCATCGCAACACGTACAGTACGTACGCCGCCGTCACGGCCACAGCCACAGCCACAGTATCGTCGCCCGCACAGTACCCGACCGACCGAACCCAACTCCTATCATCGTGCCGGGAGGCAGAACGAACGTGGGGTCCGCTGCCAGCCCTGCAGGGCAGGCCGTTCCGTGATGCTGCTGCCTGTGCCGCGAGCCTACTGGCTGTCCTAGATTTTTCTCTCTCTATACAACGGCATCAGCAAACAGCATCACGCACGCGCTGCACCCCAACCCCACCTCACTCTCCCTCTACAAAAGGATTCTCCTCCACGGCACTACTACTAGTAGCTATTTAATCCCTCCCCGTGCGAGGCGGACGGTGATCGGCGAGGCGAGAGGCCGGCCGGGGGAGGAGAGGAACCCAGCCCCCCGACCCCGATCGACCACACGGAAGAGCAAAAACCCTAGCCCACCTCCCGATCCACCGCGCCTCCCCACTCCCCACCATGAACTAGCTCGCCTCCCAAAAGCTCCGGCCTTTTGGGATCGATCCCCAGCGCTATCGATCCGAATAAGCACTCGGATAGAGTTGTTTAGCCACCCAATTTGCATTGATTTATTCCCACCATATATAAGTTCTCGCCACATTTCGGCCTGATTACTTCTTATAATCTCGATCCCACCATCCCGATCCCCAATTCCACAACCATAAGCAGCAGCAAGTAAATATCACAGGTGAGTAGCCTAATAGCGCTGTTGCATGCGTGGGTTTCTGCGATCTCTGGTAGTAGTGTGTAGTCTCCGCGAGTCTCCGTGTTCGATCATCTCGTCTCCTTCTTCTTCGCTTTCGATCTGGGCGTCTGGTTCGTTTCCATCTCTCGAGGCTGTTAATTTGATGCCAAAAGGTGGTGCCGTGGTGGTGGCGTACTGGTGTCTCGTGTTGGTTTTTGCTACTAGACATGGCTCCTGGCAGGAGGAAGCCGCGCAGGCGGACCACTTCGTACCGCGCTGCGCGATTCCGCGGCAGTGCCAAAAAGCTCGCTGGCTCTATGCTTCGATCGCAAAAGCAGCTGGTTTTTCCTTTCCGATCTCTGCTGCCTTGTCGCTGTTTTCCCAGGCCGCGCTTGCTTTTTGTTTCGATCTGTCCGTGCGGGTGCGGCTCGCCGCTAGCAGCAGAACCGCAGAAAGCGGCAGCAGGTTCTTCGTACAAGGGCCTTTTGCCAGTAGTATCACATGCGCTGCTGCTAGTGCTAGACGAGACGAGGCGGCTCTTTTCCTCTTGCAGCGTTCAATCTCAGTTTGGTAACTCGCCGATTTGCCTAATTGCCTGCCTGTTGGTGCTTTCGGAACTAGAGTTTTGAATATTTTTTTGAAATTGTTTCTAGATCTCATCGGTTGGGTCGGAAAATGGCAGTGCGCAATATTGTGTGTTAGTTCATCAATTTTTTCTATGCGATTCGACAATTTCTTATGCTGATCTCGATCATCAAAGGTTTCCGGCCGGCCAGAGATTAGCTGGTTCTGGCCCCTCTTGCTCAACTCTCCAGATTTTATTTTAACTATATGTACTAGCTGTTTTGATAGATGGGTTCGTTTGCCTTTTTGCTTTTGCAGGAGACAAAAGCTCTGAGGACCCGGATGCAGATGGACGTAGAGACGGTGCAGGCGAGTCCTGCGCTCGCGACTCATCTGCAGACCTCGCCGGTACGTACATGTCGGGCCTGTCCGTCCTTACTACACGTAGACGCTGCTACTTTTGCCAGTTCGATTACCTTTTGCTTTCTGTGATCTGGGTGATGATCTGTTTGCCTTTTCACTGATGATCTACACTGCGGCGGCCAGTTACACTGGTATATGGTGCTCCGCTTTATTAGTTGCTTTTGGGTGATTCGACATTTCGACGACTGGATGTTTAATTGGGATAGAGTTGGTATTGAGATGTAATTGATACATGCTTTGATGCTCTTGCAAGTATACGCACTAATTCATTGCCGTTGGTAGTTATCTGGACTCAAGAGTTGCTGGGTTAATCAAATTGTTACTTTGTTAATTAGACTGGCCTTGTTCATTAAAGAGCAAGTGCATGAATGCTATAGGTAGCCAAATTGGTCTAGTCTTCTCCACACATGGTCCTTGTTAAAATCTGCTGAGTTCATTAACTGCAGCATTTTGAATTTACCGAGCCAATGATGTATATTTATTTACTTTATACAATGTGCCTTGCCTGGACTCTGGAATCTGCAATCTGGTGGTGTTCCATGTGTAGCTGATGAGGAAGCATGGCCGTTAAATGAACAATAATAAATAATACTTGCCAAACTAAACACCCTGGGCTTGCTGAAGTTTTATGTGCTACTTTTTACACGCAGTGGCCATAATGCATCTTTCCTTTTGTTTTGTTTACTTGGGGTTCTTTGTGCAATTGATCCTAGACATTCTACATGGACACGTGCCACTAGCTGGATTAGTGCGTGTATTGTTCTTTTTTTTCACGAAGAGATGCTGTTGATTGTTTTGATTCAACTCACGCAACAACCAGCATAATTATATAGTCTTTCTTTTTTCGAATAAAGTCCCAGATACATGTATAATTTGTCACTGTGTATAGTGTATAGTAGTGTAGTTTACTTGCCATTATCATTAAACATTCCAAGTTGACTCTGTCTATTGGCTATACATACAGTTCTATTTTTGGTGCGTGTGTATATAGATATGTAAAGCTTTTCATATATGGAGATATACGAACTGGACTCTCAGCTTTGCATGTTAAAAAGTAGTAGACTCCATTTGCCAGGTTGTCCTATAAGAGCAGAAAAAACATGTTCCCTTTGCATGTAATGTCTCTTTTCATTTCTGTTGGTGTAGTGGTACATGATGTTGACTGCTGTCTATCTAGGTTCTCCCATGCACGCGCACTGCACACCCACTCTCCGAAAAGCTTAACCATTCCAGTGTACTACTCCGTCCCAAAATAATGGTCGTTTCCGATTTTCGTGCCGCAAGTTTGACTCGATTTGTAGAAAATACGTGCAATATTTGTATCTCCGAATAATTTTGTTAAAAACTAGATTGAAAGATCTTTCCGATGATACTAATTATGATACTAATCGATAATATTTATTATTTATAAAAATTGCCGGCATTTGTTTCTTAAGGAAAAGGCGACAGTTATTTTGGGACGGAGGGAGTATATTTTTCTTTCCCAAGAATCATACACATCTCGGTCTCACCCATTGTTTCTGTGACCATTGCACATCACAAGAAGCCACAGGTGAGCAAGTACTACTTCAAGAAGAAGACCAGTAGTAGCCATAGCAGAAATGGCAAGGATGATGCCCACCACGACTCCAGGATCCAACCCAGGTCGCCCCTGAGCAGACAGAGCCTGACCTTCGATGCCACCCCCACCTACCACGCTGGTGAGCACGGGCGGGCTATACGATGCAACACAGCAACACTCTTATTCTTCATGCCACACCCACCTGACACTTGTGTAAATTGGTCTGGTTTCCATCAGGAGCCTTCTACGAGATCGACCACGATAAATTGCCCCCAAAATCCCCAATCCATCTGAAATCCATACGGGTGGTAAAGGTGAGGCTTTTCTTTCTGGGATCCAATTGCTGCCCTCAATTTCTTAATCTGTGTTTGTTTAGCATATGTTTGATCAAGTTTTGTTTCACTTGATGTCTGTGCCTAGGTGAGCGAGTGCACGAAGCTGGACATCACAGTGAAATTCCCGTCCCTTCAGGCGCTGCGCAGCTTCTTCTCCTCCTACCCGGCACCTGGCACTGGGCCGGAGCTAGACGAGCGCTTCGTCATGAGCAACAACCACGCCGCGCGCATCTTGCGCCGCCGAGTGGCCGAGGAGGAGCTCGAGGGCAACGTGCACCAGGACAGCTTCTGGCTCATCGAGCCCCGGCTCTACGACTTCACCGCACCTCAGCAAGCGCCTTCACGGACATCGCCCCTGACGCCGCCGCCCGCTACACCGGCGGCTACGGTGGGGCCTGCAGCCGACTCCTGCCTACTCACCAGGTTGAAGTCCGATGGCGCCGGGTGGGGTATGAGGCGCCGCGTCAGGTACATTGGACGGCATCGTGATGAAGCTCCCAAGGAGGCTAGTGTTGATGGCTACGAAACAGAGTCCAGCGTCAGGGAGGTGCAGCAGCCTCCAGTGGCGCAGGAAGTTAAGAGGAGTGAAAGAAACTGTAAGAGGAAGAGGGAGGCAGAAGGGAGCAGCAAGGACAAGAACGGAAACGAGGGCAAGAAGAATAACAAGGGTCAGGGAGGCAGCAAGAAGAGTTCAAAGAAGGCGAAGAAGCGGACCGTGGAATCCAAGGACGGTGACCCTCGGCACGGCAAGGACCGGTGGTCAGCCGAGCGCTACGGCGCAGCAGAGAAGAGCCTGCTCGACATCATGCGCTCCCGCGATGCCCGCTTCGGCGCACCGGTGATGCGGCAGGTGCTGCGTGAGGAAGCCCGTAAGCACATAGGCGACACCGGCCTCCTTGACCACCTGCTCAAGCACATGGCTGGCCGGGTGCCGGAAGGCAGCGTTCACCGGTTCCGTCGCCGACACAATGCGGATGGTGCCATGGAGTACTGGCTTGAGCCGGCCGAGCTTGCTGAGGTACGGCGACAGGCCGGTGTGTCTGATCCATACTGGGTGCCACCACCGGGATGGAAGCCAGGTGATGACGTGTCCCTCGTCGCCGGCGACCTTCTAGTCAAGAGACAGGTTGAGGAGCTCACCGAGGAGGTCAATGGCATAAAAAGGTATCTCTTTTTCTACTACTTTTGTCTGTCTGCACTCTGTAGTATGTAGTTTTGATGCAAATCAAGACACCAGTGATACAACCCTGTTAAGTTCTTACATCGACGAGGGATTTCTTCTGAGTTTTATGCTAAGTTATTCTTGTGGTGGTGTGTGAAGGCAAATGGAGCAGTTACTGTGCAAGGATGATGGGAACTTCAACGCAGAAAGAGCCTACAATTCATTGAAGGTATTCAAAAGATCAGCTTCTTTACCCTCTCTTACAATTCCTTGTTCCCATTACTTTTCAAGGCTGCTGCTTCTGATTGAACTGAGCAAGATATGGCATGGCACTGATTTGCATAGTTCTGTATATTTGAATATTTATCTGCACCTCCTTTTTTTTTTTGAAATCATAGGCATTATAGCATTTTTCCAAGTTTCTGCATGTTTGGTTGTGCAAGGCATGTACATCATTTCGTCTATTGATGGGAGGTTTTTTTTTTGAAGTGCTAGAATGCTAGTCCTAGACTCCCGATTCAGTTTCTCTGATGTTTCATAATGCTTGCTATCTGCAAGACCATAGCTGACTCCTTGTCCAGCCTCTGAAATTCTTAATCCAGGATGTACTATTGTACTGATGTACATGATCTCTAGCATGAACTACAGTTTCTCTGTTTTACTCCTCACATTGACTATACTAAGGAACTGGTGGAAACTTTTTTTGGCATGCCCATTTTTGGATGCACTAATGGAAGCTTGTCAATTTGTTTGTCAGGAGAAGTACCAGCGTGCTGTGAGGGCTAATGAAAAGCTTGAGAGGCAGGTGTTCTGTTTGAAGGTAAGCACATGCATGCTCCAACATTGTCTACTAGGAAAAATGTGGGAGTTAGTTTCAAACAAAATGAGAACCAAGAAACCATGCCTGTTACTAATTTGTCTTCAGTAATTTCAAACAAAATGAGAACTGATAAACCATGCTTGTTATTGATTTGTCTTCAGTTATTCAATTTACGGGGAAGCTATGAATTTGATATCCTCGCAAAAGAAAAAAATAGCTATGTCTTTGCTAAGTTTGCTTGCTGCATTTACAGAAATGATCTTGCTTTTTATTTTCAGGACATGTGTGAGAATGTGGCTCAGATGAATGGTGAGCTGAAGAAGGAGATGTCATCCATCAAGGTACATTCATGCAGACAGCTATGACATTGACAGTATCTTTTTCATCTGTAACATCTATTCCTCTGCATCCATGTATACCTCCAAATACAGTTAATTTACAGAAACGATCTTATCTTTTATTTTCAGGACATGTGTGAGAATGTGGTCCAGATGAATGGTGGGCTGAAGAAGGAGGTGTCATCCTTCAAGGTACATTCATGTAGACAGCTATGGCATTGACAACATCTCTTTCATCTGTAACATCTAATTCTCTGCAACATTTTGACTGCTAGTCCGTGTAACTCCGAATACAGTAAGTGAACCACTGTGTAATTTCAGGAAAAGTACGAGCATATAACTGACAAGAATGATAAGTTAGAGGAGCAGATTACCTATCTCTCCAGATCCTTCCTTTCTTTCAAGGTAGCTCTTTGCATGGCAATCCACTCTTTTTGTTGATTTTCTCAGCCTATGCAAATGTATATTTGCCATCATCCATGAGTTGAAGTAAACAGAATTGGGTGTTGCAGGATCAGCTGGAACTGGCTCTGAAGATGGAAACAGAACGTCAGCTGCAACTGGCTCCCAATGAAGCTATTCCCCGCACAGCACTGTACGTTGCTTCCGGGGAGCAGATGACCCCGGACAGACGGCACCGTCATCCAAGACGGCCAAGACAAGCCGGCAAGGAAGAGCAGCTTCCGCGTCTGCAAGCCACAGGGCACGTTCCTGTGGCCGAGCATGGCGTCCGGCATGACCATCAGCGGGGGCGCCAGCAGCAGCTGCCCGGCCGCCGTCACGCCAGGCCCGTGGATCCCTCGCAGCACCAGTTGCCCCAGCAGCGCCGGGCCGGGGCTCCCGCGGTCGTCGCGAGCCCCAGTTGAGGTGGTGGCGGCGGTGTCCGGCCTGGACGAGCACGTGATGTTTGGCGCCCTCTTCTCTACGCCGCCCTCGGCGTCGTCCACCAACGCCGCTGCCGCTGCGGCTGCCGCTGCCGCAGCTGCCAAGCTGCAGCTGTCCATGGCCAGCCCGAGGTCGCCGCTGCAGCCGCAAAAGCTGTTTGGTACTGTTGCTGCTGCTGCTGCTTCTGGGTTTAGTCCTCAAAAGCTGATGCATTTCTCCGGCCTGACTCGACGTCATGTGGTAAGTCTCTTGATCCTCGTTCTGTAGTCTGACATGATTCTGACAATTAGTTCGTACTGGCCTGCTGTTCCATTGCTCTCAGCAAGCATTAGTAGTACTAGATTCATGTTCAATTTTTTTTGACCAAAGGTTCATGTTCAATTGATCGTGGACTGTGCAGGACACCTCGTCTTCATCGTCCGGGGCCTGCGGTTCCAGCCTGCTGGAGGGGAAGAGGGTCCTGCTAGATGGAGACGCCGGCGGAATCAGCGTGGTGGGCACCGAGCTGGCTCTGGCGACTCCATCCTACTGTTGATCTACTACTACCTCTCCACTTCAGGATCGTCACCTCTTCCCCATCTGCAAGCAAAGCTTTGGGGTTGGCCTCATCGTGCTCCATTTTTTTCTTTTTCTTTCTTAAGGTAACGGAGGGGCAACACGTAGCGTAAATACAGAGACAAAAAAAAGATAAGAAAAAGGGAATAGGAACTCACTTGAGCAGTCTTGGTGGCTTAATTCGTAGCCATCTCAGGTTCGTCAGTTTCTAGTTAATTTTGGTCCAAGTTTGTACTGCTCTGGTAGAAGTTAAAGTAGTGGCGTTGGATTGATCTCTTCAGTATGTCAGTTGGGTATGGTCGTCTCCCCTGTCTGGCTCCGTGGTCCATGACACATTTGGACTCGGAAATGTGTCAATTTTGCTGGCTCCATAGGGCATATAGAGTTATTATAGAGAATTTATATATATCCGGTCACTCTTGTATGCCTCGCTGCACAACATATTAAGTGTGACCAATTTTTTGGGGCAAATATATATTGGTGATATTTAATTTCCCTTTACAATCTGTGCGTTCTTGATGTTGATGATAGCACAACCATCACATATATACCTGCATACATGCTGCTACCTTGTGATTATTGTTGTTCACATATAGGTGACGAACCAGCTCTCTTGCTACCGGGGCCGCCCATCGCGGGCAAGCCGTCGAGCGCCTCGTCCGCCGTATGGCCGGTTACTGAGGACGCTCCAGCGTGCCTGGGCGGCAGCCCGACACCTGGGGACGCAGACGACTCCGGTTCCCCCCCACCGGGGTTCGAACATCGGCAGCGGGAATCCCTTCCCCACACATCGCCCAGGGTGCAGGCCGCAGGTAGGGGTGAGGCCCAGCCAACACCGCTCGATCTTCTCCAGCCAGGGAACTCTAGCCAGAGCGCCCTAGGCTTGGAAGCCGCTCCGCCAACGCCATCGTCGGAGCAAGCGGGCTCCCCAAACGCACGTCAGGCCTCTCCGGGAGGAGCCTCCAACTGGAGCGGCTCCGCGGGTCAGAGGACCTCCACTGGTCTTCGCCTTAGGAAGTTCCAGCAGCGTATCGTGCGCAAGAACGCCTCGCCTTTGCTGTCGTTGCCGCCAATCTCCCAGGCATCGCCGCAGGCCTGGTTGCCGAGCGGGCCGGGAGAATCGCCGAGCAACCCCCCATCGAGGGTGCCAGTTTGAGCGCGGAGAGATCCTCGCCATGAAGCGCTTGGGCTTCTGGAGGAGGGCGCGGCCCGAGCCAACACGGCGGCGAAGAAGGCATACGACGGCATCTTCGTTGACAAGCTCTCCGCATCGCACGCCGAGGCCATCGGGGGTGCTCTTCGCCGACCCGTCCGGTCGGGTGTCGCGGCAGGGAGACGCGGGGGCTCACACGCCTAGGTGACCTCGAGGCCGAGGCGGCCGACCTTTGTTGTTTATTTCGCTAGTAATAGCATCTAGGCTCGGCGCTTAGGGGAGAGAGAGCAATTTGTACTACATGTAATCCCCAAGCGCACCGTTTCAACAATGTACTAAAAAACCTCTTTCTTAATTACAAAGATGCGCAAATCTTTTGCGTATTCGAGAAAAAACATATAGATGCTGATCCAATTGCAGTCTTTTTTTTTTGGAACTGATCAAAGTCCAGTGTTTGCCTGGAATTTGATGTTTTTTTCCTTATAGGTTCTGTTTAGTCCCTAAGATTAAGAGGAATTGAAAATTAATCTAATAATAATAAAACAAGAAGCACTTCTTGATATATTAGTTTTAATTCATAAAATCCAAACAAACCCTATATTATGAACAACAGTTTGTCTAAGTTTTCTTTTACTTCTCGAATCCGAGCCTGTTCATTTGACCCAGACCATGGTGGATGAAGTGAATTTGGGAGGGATTTAGTCCTCTACAGGTCAAAATCTCTCTCAACCCCCTTCAATCTCTCTTAGCATCAAACAAATGGAGCCCAAAGTAGGCGCATTTTACCTCACGTTGGTGAAGCATGGCCAGGCATAGCAGTAGGCTTACATGAAAAGTCAAAAGGAAACAACGATTTGAAATGTGTAGTCCTACGGTACGGCATAAAAATAACTGGGGCCTTGTTCAGATTGAAAGTTTCTGCAATCTAAGCAACTGTAGCACTTTCGTTTGTATTTGATAAATATTGTCCAATCATGGTCCAACTAGGCTCAAAAGATTCGTCTCGTGATTTACAATAAAACTGTATAATTAGTTATTTTTTCACTAACATTTAATACTCCATTTATGCGGGTAGAAATTGATGTGATGGAGAGAGAGTAGAAAAACTTACAACTTGCGCACGAACTAAACAAGGTCTGGATTGCAAATTTAGAGTTGTTAGCAACAAAATCACTGCAAGCATTCAAAAAGAAACGAAATTGGACAGTCTTCCTTGCTGGTTAACTTACGAGCAAGTTTCGTAGCTGCCAAGTTTCTTGCTTACGATTTTCCTTTACGAAAGGAGGACACGTGGTGACCAAGTTTCTGCTACGGGACTTGCTAATGGAGCGCCGCTATTTTTGTTTTGTTCCGACACCCCGACGATCGGACGGGAGGAGTTTAACTCAGCCTCAGATCCAACGGCTCGCGTAGCTTTCTTGACCGATACGTAGCAAAATCGAAAATGTGTGGTGTCCGGGTCCCAATCGGCCCAAACAACACTATCATCCTGGAGCGCTCCAAGGCCCAAGCAAAGCCCTTTCTGCCTGCTTCAGACCGGCTCCGTCTTCCTTCCCAGTCCCCACCCAAAGCAAAGCTCCCCAAGCCCAAACCCTAGCCACCACGGCAATGGCGGCGGCGGAGAGGGCCGACGACGAGCCGGCGGCGACCGCGGCGGGTGACCCGCGCCGCGTCCGCAACACGTGCATCCTCGCGCACGTAGACCACGGCAAGACGACGCTGGCGGACCACCTGGTGGCGTCCTGCGGGGACGGGCTCCTCCACCCGAAGCTCGCCGGCCGGCTCCGCTTCATGGACTACCTCGACGAGGAGCAGCGGCGCGCCATCACCATGAAGTCCGCCGCCGTCGCGCTCCGCTCCCGGGCCGGCCACCGCGTCAGCCTCATCGACTCCCCGGGCCACATCGACTTCTGCTCCGAGGTCTCCTCCGCCGCGCGCCTCTCGGACTCGGCGCTCATCCTCGTCGACGCCGTCGAGGGGGTGCACATCCAGACGCACGCCGCGCTGCGCCAGGCCTTCATCGAGCGCCTCCGCCCCTGCCTCGTGCTCAACAAGATCGACCGCCTCATCACCGAGCTCAGCCTCACCCCCGCCGAGGCCTACGTCCGCCTCCACCGCATCGTCTCCGACGTCAACTCCATCTACTCCGCACTGCGCTCCCACTCCTACTTCTCCCTCCTCTCCGCCCTGGAGGACAGCCCCTCCACAAGCTCTTCCTCCTTATCTGAGGAGCTACCGGAGGACTTCGAAGATGACGATGACAACGAGGACGCCTTCCAGCCCCTCAAGGGCAATGTCGTCTTCGCCTGTGCACTTGACGGCTGGGGCTTTCGCCCCCAACAGTTCGCCAACCTCTACGCCAGAAAGACCAGAGTCAACCCCTCCGCCTTCCTGAGAGGCTTGTGGGGCCCCAGATATCTCGATAAGAAGACGGGGAAGGTTGTGGGGAAGAAAGCCATCAAGAGTGCAGACCCACAGCCAATGTTCGTGGAGTTTGTGCTGAGTGCCCTGTGGAAGATGTACGAGCTGGTGCTGAAGGACGGTGGTGAGAGTAAGGCTGTGAAGAAATTGATTGAAAACTTCGAATTGAAAATTCCGGAACGGGAGCTGAAGAACAGAGATACAAAGGCTGTGCTGCAGTCCGTCATGAGCCGGTGGCTGCCGCTGGCAGATGCTGTGATGGATATGGTGGTGGAGTGCACGCCTGATCCTGTTGCTGCTCAAGGGGTCAGGGTTGCAAGGCTTATGCCAAAGAGGGAGGTTACTCCAGAAGATGCTGCTGGTTGCCCTGAGGTTGTTGCGGAGACAGAGAGGGTGCGGAGGTGTGTCGAGGCCTGTGATGTGAGTGCTGATGCGCCAGTGGTAGTTTATGTGTCGAAGATGTTTGCTGTGCCATCTAAGATGTTGCCATTGAAGGGAGTGGATGGTGAACTGTTGAACCACCATAGTACTAGTGAGTCAGAGGAGTGCTTTATGGCATTTGCAAGGGTCTTCAGTGGCGTCCTTCATGCAGGGCAGAAGGTATTTGTGCTGTCGCCGTTGTATGATCCAGTGAAAGGGGATACGGTTCAGAAGCATGTGCAGGAGGTGGAGCTTCAATACTTGTATGAGATGCTAGGACAGGGCCTGAAGCCAGTTGCCAGTGTGGGTGCGGGGAATGTGGTCGCAATCCAGGGCCTTGGCCAGCATATATTGAAGAGCGCCACATTGTCATCGACCAAGAACTGCTGGCCCTTCTCGAGTATGATGTTCCAGGCATCTCCGATGCTTAAGGTTGCAATTGAGCCCTCAAATCCAGCTGATCTAGGAGCTCTTGTTAAAGGGCTTAGGCTTCTTAACCGGGCGGACCCATTTGTTGAGTATACTGTTTCACAGAGGGGTGAGCATGTCCTTGCTGCTGCTGGTGAGATACATTTGGAGCGGTGCATAAAGGATTTGGAGGAGAGATTTTCAAAGGTCAAATTGGTGGTCTCAGACCCCCTAGTTTCCTTCAAAGAGACAATCGAAGGGGAAGGTGTCAGTTTAGTGGAGAGCTTCAAGAACCCACAGGAGTTTGTTGAGAGGACTACTCCAAATGGGAGGTGTACTGTGCGAGTTCAGGTCTTGAGGCTTCCCAATGCTCTGACTAAGGTCCTTGAAGAAAGTGAACAGTTGCTTGGTCAAATAATTGATGGGAAAACAGCAAAAAGGGATGGTGTTTTGGATCCTCGCCTTTCTCAGGAAGATGGTGATTCTGCAGCAACTCTCAGACAGAGGATGATCGATGCCATAGACAGTGAATTAGACACAATTTCTAAGCAAGTTGATAAAGAAAAACTTGACAGGTATAAAAAGACATGGCTTGGACACCTTGAAAGAATCTGGTCGCTAGGTCCTTGGCAGGTTGGTCCGAATATCCTTCTTTTGCCTGAGTCAAAATCAAGTGGTGGTACAATAACTGCCCAGGATGGAAGGCAAGGTGTACTTGTGAGTGGCAGAGCTCATGTCTCTGAGAAATTGGGGTTTATGAGGGAATGTGATACCAAAGATAGCGATCTTGAAAATGGTGATGAATTTGCAGCAGATGCTTCTGAATCATTGCATGTAGAGTCTATGGCACTAAGGAACAGCATTGTCTCAGGATTCCAGATTGCTACTAATGCTGGGCCTTTGTGTGATGAACCTATGTGGGGTCTTGCGTTTATTGTTGAGCCTTACATTTTTGCTGACGGCTCTGATGCTGCCAACCAATCTGATCAATACAATGTCTTCAGTGGTCAAGTAATCACTGCGGTTAAAGAAGCATGCAGAGCAGCTATTCTTCAGAACAAGCCAAGGCTTGTTGAGGCTATGTACTTCTGTGAATTGATTACGCCAACCGAGCAGCTAGGTGCAACTTATGCAGTTCTTGGTAAGAGGCGAGCAAGGGTTCTGAAAGAAGAGATGCAAGAAGGAACTTCATTGTTTACGGTGCATGCTTACCTGCCAGTTGCTGAGAGCGTTGGGTTTTCGAATCAACTCAGGAGTTTAACTGCAGGTGCAGTTAGTGCTCTCCTCGTCCTTAGCCACTGGGAGGCAATTCCTGAGGACCCCTTCTTTGTCCCAAAGACGCAGGATGAGCTTGAAGAATTCGGAGATGGTTCAAGCATTGGGCCAAACTTGGCTAAAAAGCTCATGAATTCTGTTAGACGAAGGAAAGGGCTGCATGTTGAAGAGAAAGTTGTGGAGCATGGCACAAAACAGCGGACACTTGCTAAGAAGGTATAGCTGTGTCCTCCAGGCGGTAGGAAAACTGTATCTTTGTCCAAGATTTTGTCCTGATATACTGAAATATAATCAAAAGTTTTATGCAGTGAAATAGTTTTCGTGTAGTATGGCATTGTTGTTTGAGAGTTGAGATGAGTTGTGTACGGCATTGGTGTCTTGGTCTATGATATTATTAAAAAGAAAGAACAAAGTATTTTCTGGACCTTTGTTTCTTGCAATACCAATGATAGTATAGCACGGCCTTGTGTCCTGGCCAACTGTGTAAACCTTGAGCACTGGAGACAACACTATCTTTTCATTTGTCCTTAACCATAAGAAAGTTTGTGTAGAACATTTCTTTTGTTTTTCTGGTTCTGTATGCATGTACTTAGTGAGAGTGAGAAGTTATGTTCTTCGTAGCAAGCTGCCTTCTTGCTATAGCTAATCAGGTGTCAGAACACTCGGTATTAAGCAACGAACGTGTTTAGAGTGATTGGTATTATTATTATTATTATATATTATTAAATGGGATGAATACGTTCAACTTGGTCGTTTCATCTTGTGATACACATGAAAGCTTGCTGGGCAACGATGCTACACTGTTAAAGTGAAGTCGGTTCCAGCTTGTTATTATGCACTTCTATAGATAGTTGTATGTCTGTGCAAACGTGGAATTTCAGACAGCTGCAGTTCTCAAATCCTGCGCTCATCTCGTGCAGTTTGATTTTCATCTTGTTAATATGCAGTACTGTACTCTGTAGCTGGTTTGCACAGAATGGGTTCTGTACCGACGATGCGTGCCCTTCCATTCTCGTGTAGAGAGAAGAGAACTTGTGCGTTGTTATGGTCGGTGCAGAGTACTCCACTACTACTGGATGGCCGCTTCGAGATTCCACCGATTTTTTATATTAGTCAAAAAATGGGCAGAATAATCATTTGCCAGGCTGATCCGTAGAATTCAATCTCGCTGCACGTCTAAGCCTAACATGTGAAAATGCCACATGCTGCTATTCGGTGCGGCCATGTCCGAGGCAGGCGCCCTCTCGCCGGAACTGCAGGCAGAGGCAGGTGTTCGCGTCGGTCGAGCATGGCGTAAGCGCCGCTGGGCAGCAAGCGGGATGATGACCCCGCGACCCG
The DNA here is from genome assembly GCA_015844335.1 of Chrysopogon serrulatus. Classification (NCBI taxonomy): domain Eukaryota; kingdom Viridiplantae; phylum Streptophyta; class Magnoliopsida; order Poales; family Poaceae; genus Chrysopogon; species Chrysopogon serrulatus. The sequence continues at coordinate 190,205 of JADLZL010001770.1, read as the reverse complement.
CGTAGTGGTGGGGGGAGGGCATCGGCGGTGGTGGTGGAGGCGTTTCCTTCGTTCGTGGTCATGGAGGTGGGGCGAGACGCCACGGCCCAGGTCCAGCTCGCGGATCGGCTCGGAAGAAGGCTTTGCCTACAGGCGCCAACGGCCCAGAGAGGAGCCCATCAGGCTTTCACAGCGGCACAACACAACAGGCCACCGTCTCCAGCCCAGAAGAGCCCGTGCCCGTGCACGAACCACAGCGGCCCATCAATGTAGTATGCTTTTCTAAAAAAAAAAAAAAACCCGTATGCATGATGATGATGCCGATGAAGACACCACGGGCATGTGATGATGCCAAACTACACCCAACTGGAACTGGAAATTTGGTGGTGCCTGCGTTTGGTCGTCCCCTCCCCTCCCCTCCCCGCAGGGTTGGACCGGTTGGTTGGTTGGTTGGTGCGTCGAGTCGATCGCCTTCCTTCTCACTCCAGGGGCGTCAGGCAGAGCACGCACATACTGTACACTACACAGCGCACGTCGGATCGCAGAGCAGCAGCAACGGAACGTGCGTGCAGCTCGTTCTTGTCGTATGATATGATGCTTCCTTCCTTTTCGGCCCAATACCAGTATGAAAGCTACTAGTACCTGTTACTTGTGTACGTATACTATATGGACTGCTTTGTCGTCTAAACCTCCGGGCTCAGAGATGATTCTGATAGCGACTCGTTCAGTTCCTCGTTTATCTCCTTCTCGCGGGAACAATAATAACAATAATATCAAAATCAAAATCAAACGCGGTGTCGCGCGCATTAAGCCAGCGACAATCCAAAAGCGAGATGCGCCACTTTGGGACTCGTTTCGTCTATTCAGAACGCGTACTGTCTTCTTATACCAGATGCGAGATGCACAGAGACTCTCACACTCTGCCAGACTCGAGAGTCAGAGAGGGAGAAAACCTCTTTCTTGTTCCATTTCCAGTGTCGTGGCAACCAAATTAAACGCTGGCACCACGCCAATGGACTAGGTCTTTTTTATTTTTATTTTTTGCTACTAATAATGACTAGTATATATGCCCACGCGCCAGCGTGTTGATGTTGACCAAATCAAACTCTGGTTTGAAAAGAACTGGTACGGTATTCCAGCACACAGGGAACTCCCCTTATGGCTTCATCAATCAACAAAGAGTAGTAGAACACTTGTTCTTTTTTCAATAGAAATAGAAACCATCTCATTTATTTTATTTATTTTCAGAAAAAATGGGTTCCCCAAAAACCATTGTTAGTTTGGTGCAATATGGCGTCAATAGTTTCTAAAGAAAGGTGTCAACTGTCAATCAATGGCAAAGCTTGGGGGTGGCACGGGCCATGCCCCTCCCCCTCTCCCCAAATCCCCAACATTGTAACAAAATTTTTTACCTCATGGAACTTAATGGTCTGATTCATGTTAACAAATATATTATAACCAAAACTATATCATATATATTTTGTTGGTGTCTTGTAGATAGTAAAATAATATTCATGTTCATCTAAACATGTTTACCTATCATTTACACAATTTTGGGAGTGCTTTCATGAAATTTTAGGTTTTACAGAAGATATACCTGGCTACTAAAAATTCGGTGGTAATCAATACTTTATCGACCTCAAACTTATTAAGTGGCACCATGATTATCTATCGACCCTCTTTGACCTTCCCTCCCGTATATATGTATAATTTCTGGCTTCACCGGCCATCATATAGGAGCCATGAGTTAAGTTGCAACTTTTTGAGGAAACAGAAGCGTATTTACTTGCTTGCAAGTTGCAACTTTGCAAGGACTAGATGAGGCAGGCAAGCAAGCACGTTTTGAAGGCACTTGAAGAAACCATATCGTCCTGCCTCCGGATTATGCATGTCGTCCACGGTTAGATTAAAAGGGAGGATGCATGATTTATGATCATGCGATCACCCGTACGTTGTGGACATGAGCAGGACAGCAGATATAAGCGTCCGTGGCTCCGTGCTGTACTCCTCCTGATCCTCTCGTGAACTTGGAACCTGGAGGTCAAGCAGAAGCAGATCAGACGGGGGAGACGCACGGAAAAGGGAGACGGAAGGACACGGTGGGCCCACCTCGTGACCTCCTGTTATTATTATCCCGTCCCGTTCCGTCCCCGTAATAATAACTGACTGCTCGATCGTGCTGGGCTTAACGGTTTTCATTCAGCACAAAAATACTCAAAATCTGACAGCTCTTCGTGCTTGCTGGACTATCTTTTTCTTCCAGGGATGGGAGGAGGAGATTCAGCCGCGTAATAATAACGACGGCCAATGATACTCTTTTTCTATTTGATGATATCGCCACCATCAACTATTTTGATTCGGGATAAATGTTGAAACGGTTTCCTCTTAATAAATGTTGATGAAATATTAGTCTGCAGATAAAAATCTGTGGGGGATCGAGACGGGCAGCCCACTATAGGAAATTGTCTAGTACAAAATTACTGCGCTTGTTACATCGAATATAATCGAAACATGTAGTACATATATCGCGAACGAAATACCATTTGCAATCGTTTTCGTCTCTTTGCCAGGAGTATAGAATTAACTGCCGTTTTCTTGACTAGCTCTCCAAATTCTTGGAACACGTCCACGCGTACGCCCTATGCTACGATCCAAATACACCAACTTTCATCGACTTTCCAAGATATACGGCTCCTCCTGGGTTGCATAAATATCTCAAGAGCATCACGATCTAGAGAGAGCGAGGGCCAAAAAGTGGACACCGCTGTTCACTGAGGAATTTGGGCGACATTGGAGTGGACAAATTCATAGTACACGCCATACCAACACTCAACTCGGAGTTCGTGATGTTGCCTGTACATAGTACCTTTTTCAGGGTATATCTCACAGTAGATATACCTTTCTGTAAAATCAAAACCATTTTTCTTCGAATTATACTATAACAAGGTCTGCCTATGTAGCTTGTCTAAGTTCAACCGAGTAAGTAAAAAAAAAAAACTATAGATTCGTCAAAAGAAAAGGTAAAAAAAAAACTATAAGCTCGGTGATTCAACCTTTAGCTGTTTCGCAATGGAGGAGAAGAATTGTGATGTTTCAAATTGGGGGCAAAAAAGTATGGAAGCCAAGCTCTTGTTATTCGCTAAAGTTGAAAAAAATTTATAACTATAGCATTTTATTTGTATTTTGACAATTATTGTTTAATCGTGGACTAACTAGGATTAAAAGATTCTTTTTATGATTTACAACCAAACTATATAATTAGTTATTTTTCACTCACGGTTAAAAATTGATGTGATAGAGAGATTATGGAAAAATCTGGAATTTAGAGAGAGAAAAGAACAAAATCAAATATTTATAATCTGAATGATTTCCAGTACATAGCCGCTGCCGCTGCCGCAGCCTACTTTGTTGTCTCCTCCTCGACCCCACCTCGACCTGGGGGGGGCGGGCAGGGTCCACATCGCGAAGGGGAAAAGCCGAAAAGAAGACAAGGACAACGAAACGCTCAACACATCAACCCAACTCCCCGCACCAATTCCTCCAAGTGGCTCGCTCCCAAATCCAAACGAGAAAAAAAGCTCTCCGTGTCTGCGCCTTCGCTGCGGTTTGATTGCGCTCGCGCCCCCCCGAATCCCCTCGCCTCCCGCCGCCCGCCATGGACGACGACCACGACGGCGACCATGACCCCGACGCGCCGTCGCCGGCCGCCGGGGAGCGGTGCCCGTGCTGCTCCTCTTCCTCCTGCTCCCCGCCGGCCGCGCCGTGGCGGCGGTCAGTGAAGCGGAAGCTGGGCGTGGCGGAGAAGGGCGGCGGGGAGGCGGCCGCGGCGGGGGAGGACGAGGCGGGCCCGCGGCGCGGGTCGAGGCGGAGGACGAGTGCGCGGCGCTGCGGGAGGCGGTGGCGGCGGCGCAGTCCGCGGCGTCAGCGCTGCGGGCCGAGGTCGAGGAGGAGCGCCTCGCCGCCGCCAGCGCCGCCAGCGAGGCCATGGCCATGATGCTCCGCCTGCAGCGCGAGAAGGCCGAGGTCCAGATGGAGCTCCGCCAGTTCCGCCGCTTCGCCGACGAGAAGATGGCGCTCGACGCCTCCGAGATCGACCAGCTCCGCGCGCTCCTCGCCCAGCGCGCGCGCCGGCTGGTGCGACTGCGCGCCAGGCTCCGCGAGTACAGGCTGCAGTTCCTCCACCTCGGAATCCCGCTCCCCGAGGGCGAGGAGGAACTCGTCGCGCGGAACGCCGCCGAGGAGGAAGAGGACCTCCTCCTGCTCGAGGGAGAGGACGGCTACATCGATGGCGATGGCGATGGCGATGGCAGGTACTACCCTGAGCTCCGCTGCAACGACGGGGGGTACTACTACGAGGACGGGCAGGAGGAAGAGGATGCGGTTGCCCTCGATCTGGAGCGCCGGATCTGCCGCCTCGAGCACGATCAGGAAACTCGCCTGCTTGAGCCACCCCTCCTTCAGGTAGAGGAAGAGGAAGTGGAAGAGGAAGGTACCCACCTCTACACAGATGAGGTGTTGCCGGACTTGTCTGGGCATGAACGGGATGGACTCTATGCTGATGAGGAGGATGTGGAAGCAAGGAGCAACCTCCACAATGATGATGAAGAGCTGCCAGAGTCTCCTGCTGCTGGAAGTGGTGACGGGGAGGAAGCGAGCGAGGCTGATGGTGTTGATAGTGTAAGTGGCAATGGCAGTGATAGGGTGTACACCATTGACAAGGTGCATCAAGGTGCAACAGTGCCTATTGCAAGGGTTGTGGGTGAGGCAGTGGAACCAGACATTAAGAAGCTTTACATGAGGCTGGAGGCACTGGAGGCCGATAGGGAGTCCATGAGGCAGGCCCTTGTGGCAATGCGCACAGAGAAGGCACAACTTTTGCTTCTTCGTGAGATTGCGCAGCAGCTTGCCAAGGATGGAGCTCCAGTTGGGTCAGGAGCTGGGGCGGGGCCAGGTGTACACCATTCACGTAGAAAACAGACAGCTGGTATCGTGGAAAGGAGATTCACGGAGGACAAGAAGGCAGCGGTTGTCAAGACGTATACCATGGTTGCCTTATTTAAGGTATGCTGCTTGTTTTACTGGTAGGATACTAGCAGAGCAAAACATTGCAAGATTTTGCTGGACATCGCCTTTATTTAATAGATTATTAATACCGTGTAGTTTATTAGGATCTTAGTTACGATGGTTGTGTCCTGATTTAGTATATAAAAAACTTGTAGATTCATTCATTCGATCAAGTAGGATGCCGCTATCTAATATCTATGAGCACTCTAGCAGATATTTATATCTATGAGCACTCTAGCAGATATTTGAGCATATTTAAAAATTATTGTTGATTTTGTAGAATGCTGCTGTTTCTGTAATGAAGTATGTAGCTGTTCATTTTAATAGTCTGTCCATCTAGTTAGCCCTAGAGTAGCAATGCTTCTTTTTTTATAACAAATTAGCTATGTTTAATATGATTAATTGATTATCGATTTGCAACCGTTTTCGTAGTTTTTTTATTAGGGGCCAAAGTAAGTTAGGAACTGTTATTTGCTGTACACAGTATAAATTCAAGCTAGGGTGGTTCTGTGCTATATTAAACGCAGTACATCTGAGCTCATTCATTCTTTGGTAGATCAGTGAAGAGATAAATTTGGAATATCTGTCTGCATAGTTCTTGTTGACTGGCTTGCTTGAAATTAATATTGCTTACGCTGACTGACCGACTTGCTTATTGCTGCGACAATTTATTTCTAGATATATTTTTTAAAAATAAGGACCATGGAATAGATGATAGCACCTTCAGAGTTATGTTCTTAATTTGTTAATCCAGTTCTGCTCACCCTTTACCATCTGTTAGAAAAAAGTTCCAGCACGAAGGGTGCTTCTGTGTTTAGAGAATCTCCAAGAAACTCTGTAAAACGAATCTCTAAAAACCATGATTTAGAAGATCTCTGAAATAGATGACTCTAAAAGAAACTAAAGCACCACAGCCGCTTCTCCATAATTTTAGCTATTCTCCATATTTGAATGGACCACATCAACAGATCCTATTTTTCTTTTATTGTTGCTCGTGCCATTTGGTCTTGCTATCCGTGAAATAAGGAGTTGCAAGACTCAACTGGTGGTGTAATTGCTCGTCGTAGATACAGAATCCCGTCACAACTGCGTAGAAGTCGTAGTCATGCGGTGTTCAGGTTGAGTGGCACCATTGTGTCACGAACGTGTTGTTCAGTGGCATGGCGCTGTGTGGAGGCACGCACGTGCTAGAGGAATGAGGCGCGTGAGAAGCAGGCTGATCCCAGATGGCAAGCGAGCAGTGCTTGCCTTTTTCTCCCGAGCAAAAGTCGCGGAATACAGAATCGGAAAAATCGAAGCCACCGATGGAGAGACTGTTGGAGACGTTTTTGGCCCGTAAAACTCTAAGCCGGATCATACAGAGAGATTTAGAACATCTCTTGGAGATGCTCTTAGGCCGGGGGGGGGGGGGTCCTTATTTATCTATGCTTGTGGCAATGATTTGCTGGTCAATCGTGGATTGTCAGACAATAATGGCAACCTGCCTATAGCTCCCTGTGTACTTTCATCTGTCCTGATTGCTTTCTGCTTGTACTAAGGGGTTGCCTATTTGTGATGTGAGATATTGTTTTTCTTGAGCACGAGTTACACTTCTTAACTATGTGACCAACATACCTACCATTAATGCATTAAAACATGAATAGCTACTTAACATTTGACAAAAATAAATAAATAAATTGCTTGTAGGCACTATACCAGAAGCGTTTAATTAGATTGCAATATTACACCCCTACATAAATGTTAAATATTCTTTAGATATGAGCCTATGACATTCCCTTGTTCTTACATGTCTTTTCCTGTTCATAAGGATAACCAAGTAGTCTACTACCAAACCTAAGTATTTGTTGTCATCTTTTGCAGTGGGTCCTCACTTTATTTGGCAAGAAAAAGAAGCTATCTCAAAGCAGGTAGGAGAGGCTTCAATTGGAATTCAGTTCATGCTATATACTTATTTTGTCTGTAAAGCATGATGGTGATATTGACTACTTTCCTACTTGGTTTGATAGGTATACTTTTGGCTTATCAAGTAATAATGTTGGTTTGCTCCTACTCTTGGATAAGTGCCCACGGATCCAGAAAACCCTCACGAGAACAAAGTAAATCCTGCCGAAAGATGCAGCAGAAGCTGTACAATGTAAATAAATAGCTGTCAGTTGGGAAGTTTGCATCAGATTGCATTTTTTTTGGGTTAATGTTGGGTGGAGCCAGAGCTCTTTTGATTCTTTAGTTGATGATTTTCTGATTTCACATCTTTGGTGATGAGGATATTATGCATTGGTCTTGCAATTGTTCAAGTCACAAAAACACTTTTGCTGCTTTCTCACTAGCAAGAGCTACAATGCATGTATAGTGCGGTTGTAATACACTGTGGTGGTTGGTTTGCTTGCTTCCAGGTTGATGAGTGAATATTTATGAATCTTAGCTTACAGGTCCGAACTCCAAATTTTTTGTGAAAAATTGTTGTATATGCAAGCCAAGTCTGCTTATGCTTGTATATGTTCAGATTTGTTTAATCGGAAATTGTGTAAAATTTCTGATCTGAAGGGCCACCCTTCCAAAAATATTAATAACTATAGTGAGGTTGTGTTTGGATACATTCTATCCACACTGTGCTGGAGTGGATACTAATCCATTCAAACAAGCCTTGAAATGGCAGGTGGAACCAATACAGGTACGCTGTTTGCATGGTAGTACTTTATGCTCACACTTCTGACTCTGATAGGTAGCTGGGTATCTTAGCCGGGGGAAAAAAAACCTCACAGGACCTTATGCTACCTCTACAATTTGTCATCGATCTGTTGGTTGAAGTTTCTGACTTGAAATTCCTCATTAGTAGATGTTTTTGTGAAATTCGTCATCTAGATGTCTGACGCTTGAAAGGTTGAGGTAGTTATATAGGAGAAGTGCAGAAATATACTGAAATTGCCTGTGAATACAGATTCAGACATCTAGCATACAGGTAAGCAACTTACCGTTGCACTACTCCTTTGCTTGTTCACGTCTTGATGGTTCTTTCATGTATGAGCGAGCAACCACTTGGGATTTTTGATGATATGTCAGCAAACCCACATGTATCCCGGTTAAAGTGCTGTTTTGTTAAATGATGTGTTATCGTACTTAAAAAGGAGTTCAGCTGTTCAGGGCAGCACAGCAACATTTTACTTCACTCTTACAGGCAAAAAACACACCAATAATCAGTCAGTCGGTAAATACAATAGCTGACATCACTGGTATATATATATGACAGGTCCATCATTCAAACTAGTAGAATGGTAGGAACAAAGGAATTAGTTAAATCCGGCCGCTTCTTCCAAATCTGAACCAGGTGGATAATGATAGAATGGAACTGATTTTGCTTGCTTCTTCGCTGGGCTCGCTCAGCTTCAGCTATGTCAATTTCTGTTATATCAGCACAATTAACTTCATCAGTTGATGCTTGCCATCATGGTGACTATTGATGAACATTAGCATTACAACAATTGAATTGCCAAGAGATTGTAGCTTTCAGATCCCCATCGATAGCATTGCCTGTGAGTCCCAGTATTCTTTGGACTGCTTCACCATCACACTTCGTTCTTCGCGCATTCTCTGCGCAAAGTAATCTTTATCCCTGGTTAAACAAGAGATGAAGTTAGCTCTAGGCCACACATAATTCTTTCTCACAAGAGGTGCAGGTTAGATTCCAATACCTTTTCTTGAGGAGCAATTCTAGTTCAGTCATATGCACAGCACGACCAAACACACCAACCTGAAGATAGTGAAATCCAAATCATCAACATGGAAATCGAAACAATGTATGGATACAACTTTCGTCATGTATTTATGGGACAATTCATTGTTTAGAACGCAGCATGAATGCCAAGGAAATGTATGGGTGATGTAAAAAGAAAAACTAAATCAACCTAGGATGAACTACATGGCTTTGTATAAGAAGAAAAGGAACTATTTGCCTTGACCATTTATGGGTGATGTAGCTAAGGTGACCAAAGAAAACATGTCACAAATGGAAGATGCCACAGAGAAGATAAGTCTCACGGCAACAAGGAGACTCAACAAGAATGATGCCTGGCAGCAAGTAGGATTGCTCACATACCGCTCGGCATACAGGGCACTTGGCCTCCGGAGGTGCCGACTTGACACCCTGGAAAATGTAGACAGAAGCAGCACCACATGCACAGGCTTTGCAGAACAGATGCCCACAGCTAAGTGCGTAAGGGTTGAACAGAGTGTCCTGTACGCATTGTAAGTGGAAAAATCATCACAAATGGACATTAAAATCAGCACACATATATTCAAGCAAACTGAAGAGGGGAAAAGAATACCCTGCAGGGACAACATGCAAAGTTTCCACAGCAAACTTCCCTACCAACAAGGGCTACTCTTTTAGTTCTATGATATTTATGAGCTAAAGAAACGGAAGTTAAAGAATATCTCACCAAGCAAATCGGACAAGCTAGGCTGTACTCATACTTCAGAGTTTCAGAAATGGTCATTGTCAGTAGTGGCTGTGCTCCACTTAGGTCACAGGAAAAATTCTTGAAGAATCCATTCTTGAAGAACCCCACAGCTCCAGGTTCATCAGCATCTGAATCATCACAGTTGAGATGGAAAGCACCAAGCTCTATCAGCCAAGGTGACTGCAACAGTTCGATATGCTCAGTTTGCATCTTGCTCTTGAAATCTCTGCCACTCACAGAACCATGTATCTGCAGGATTATATAACCATATAAATATACAAACATACATTGAACATGTCTGCTAACAATCAGGAGATCAACACCTACCTTGTCATATTTCTTGAGAATTTTGCGAATAGCAATAGCATTCATGGTCACATAATTAAGAAGCATTCTGCCTTCTTGAACCATTATTTGCTGATCATCTATGAAACACTGCCTAAAACGCCATATACAGCGCTGTAGTCCTGAAGGGACATGAAGATTGAGGAGACGTTGTACTCTAGATCTGAAACAACCTGCTATTTCTGATGCCTCCCTGTTGAGTTCTGTAAAGAACATTTCATCACACACTGAACAAGAAAGATAATAAGAGTTAAAATCACAGTAGTATAAGTTGCAAGACAAGGACAAGAAGATGAAAAAGAAGTAGCAAATTGTAAACTTAATGACCTTAAGTAAACTATTCTAGTCAGTCTATTTAGTTCTAGGTTTCCAGCTATGAATTTGTATGGTCAGACCAGGAAGGTCAAACAGACCTGAATACTCGCCCATCTAAAACTAATCAAAGCATGGAACCCACCAATTCTACAAAACTGAAATGACTATTATTCTTTCATGGAAGAGAATAATGACTGTTGTCATCTTTCTTTGGTTTTTAAACCTCGTTTCATCAAGTTGATGGTTGATGCCAAATTACTCCATTTTTTATCATAAAAATATATCTATTTCGTCAAAAGTTCCTGACTTGCAAAGTGTAATAAAATCACATTGGTTCAAAGTAACAAATTGGCAAATGCAAAGGGATGATTTTTAACAAAGTGTTAATATAGATGAAAATACACAATCTTGCAAAATATCTTGTCAAACTCGACTTTATTTGTGAGATATAAAAATAACAAACTTTTAACAAATCATCTCCGTAACTTGAAATTTATTATTTTTATATCTCACAAACGAAGTCGAATTTGGACAAGATATTTTGCAAGATTGTGTATCATTATATCATCTATATGTGTGATTTTTTTTGGTAAATTTAGATAACTTTTTTTTGCCGTAGTTTGCACAGGTTTTCACAGGAAGTTAGTTTGCACACGCATAAAACTATGGTGATAATACACTATTTTGCTTCCATATCATAAATATAAAACAGGTGCATCAAGATGAAGGAGCATGGTCTGACAAAGGTGGACTATAGGCAATACATGTGCATGAGTTGCATTCACAAATGCTTGAAGATCCATCACTCCCCTCCTGTTGCTCGTCACCATTTATGCCATCTGCTTGCAGTGAGCGACCAACTCGACATCTCTTCAATACCTTCTTGAGGCGTTTGTATTCTACATGGGAGCATTGTCCTAGGAATTTATCCTGCTCTACCCGGAGATACTCCTCATATGTGGCACCGAACTTCATCTTGTCTGCATGAAAAAGAAAACGATAATGAACTATAGCCATGCAATGTTGAGGAGGTTGCCGCTCCATTATTCCATTATCATGGATTCTAACAACGAAATAAATCAGCAGACACTCAATTCATCATTACATCTAATGAGCCCATTACTGATCAAGGGATATTTTCAGTTGTAACTTTTAATCTGCCAAGTTGCAACCAAAAATTTCACGGGAAAAGAAATATTTTTTAACATGCAAATGCACTCTCTTTGGGAACTATTTAATTATGATCAAAATTAGCCTTTGCATGCATGAATTAACCTGTATTCTGCAAAAGAATACATGGTAAAAATATAGTAAAATATAATATATCAAAAACAAGATAAAATAAAGTATTAACTCTCTCCATCAAATTATAAGATGTTGGCATTTCTAGATACATTTTTTACTATGTATCTAGATATAGTGTATATATAAATGCATAGCAAAAGCTATCTACCTTAAGAAAAAGCCAAAAGATCTTATTATTTGGAATGGAGGGAGTGATACAAAGTGAAATGAGAGGCTAAGCAAACCCATTTAGCTATTCTTTTCTGTAGACCATATCTGGACTAGAAAATATAAACTGTAACTACTGTTGCATTGCTAGCAACAACATCGTTGCCAGGCATCATGACCTTAACTATTGGTCTTTAATCAGTTGCAGTTTGTGCTGCTGTGATTATAGTCTTACCCCTCGTAATTTCAAGAGAAGGCCAAAGTTAAAATTTACAAGGTGCTATAAGAATATTTTCTATATCATTTTAGCAATTTAGGCTATGTAAATTGAACTTTCTCTGTACGACTGCAACTCATTTCAAAAGGAGGAAACCTAATGATTTCTGCACCAAATGGACCGATATTATAATCGTGCAGAACAATACGATTGCTGACTTTTGAACCTAAAACGAAAATATTTGATCTTATCGATCCAAGGATATATTATAAATAACACTCTCTCTGTCCCATATAAAGTGATGTCATAGGAAACGTGCCGGTCAAATTTTCTCAACTTTAACTAGGATTGTAGATAACATTAACAATATTTATATCGCCAAATAAGTTTATTATGAAAATATATTCAATGATATATCTAATGATACTAATTATGCGTCATAAATATTAATATTTCTTTTCTATATATTTGGTTAAAATGAAAAATATTTTAACTTCTCAGAAAGTGAGAATGACTTTTTATATGGAAAGCAGGGAGTAAGTGCCATATTGTAAAACAACGTCAACATCATTGCACCAGCAACGTAATATTCAAGCTAACTGAATGTAGCATTTGGAATTTACTCAGAGATGCCATAGCTTTAAACCCAAACATGCATAAAGATATATGTCGACAGTTGTTTCGGGAAAAAGAAATGAAATTTCTTGGTACCATTCAGAAAAGAAAACTTTGCACAAGCATGACGTGCAATGAACCAGTGGATATAGAACATGGCTGAATCGAATATTTACGTTTAACAGGACAGAGCACAAGAGTTTGCTCAGAGTTCGCGCGGCTTCAATTTAAAACCATATTGACTGAAAACACAGTACAGTATAAATTGTTGTTGACATTGCAACTGGGTTGTTTGATCCGAGGAAGGAAACAGAATAGGACGGAGGAGAAGAGCATGCATGCAGACAAACGAAATAGAAACGACAACAAATACATGATGTGGCCCTACTAGGCGCATTTATATTCCTATATGTAAGAATCGAATCGGCTGAGGACGAAGAGACAGCAGAGGTTTGAAACTCTCGCGGCGGCCGCCCTGGCCCTCTAAGACGCGGGTTTGGAATCTCGAATAAGAGTTCAAATTCGATCGGACCACTCCCAAAATCCCAAATCTCGTCTGTCTACAAGCTGGCAACAGGAAGTCCGCGGAACCGTGTAAAAACGATCGCGGCGGCGGCGCGGACAAAATGCATGACGCGTGAGAGAAGGAATGGAATCGGAAGGAAGCAGCATGGGGACTGAGGGTAGAAGCCATTGCGGTCCCCCGCAGCGGCGGGGACCTCACACGGGATGGCATGGCATAGTTACCTGCACGGACCGGCGGAGCGCGGCAGGGCGGGGATCAGGATCGCCGGCTGGCCGCTCCCCGCTCATGCAGAGGCGGCGTGCGTGCAGAGGAGGAGGCGGCGGATGTTCAGAGGGAAGTGACCGCCGGCGGCGGCGGCGGCGATGACTCGGGTGACGCGCTTGCTTGGGCGCAAATCAAACGCGGGAGGGATACGCTCGCGGCTCGCGCTGGCCTCTCTGCTAGTCTGGCTGCGGTGGCCGCCTTCCGTTCCGTTGCGAAGACCTGCGATGCGAAGCAATTAAAAGGGAGTGGGTGGTTGGGCCGTGGCCACGGGTTTCCCGTTTGTCCACCTTGGACGTGGGCCCCATTGGCCGCAAGGTCGGCTGCCCCCGGGCCCAACCGCAAGTGAGAGTGCGGCGGAGATGTGTTGTTGGTCTTGGCCTTTTCCTCCTCCCCTGGAAACACGAGAATTCCTACGTGCCCTGTGGCAGCAGCCGTGGAGGACCCGCCCGCCCACCCAGTTGTAGCGTAGCCCTCCATCCCCTTAATTGTCGCCGTGGGATGCGTAGGCATTTATAAAAATACGCTTAATTTTGTTAAAAAACACGGCGGCGGCCAATCAATGGGCCAGGGGATGCACCCTGCGTATAGCGGGTTTTCACGGCGGCGGCCCCAGGGGGTGCACTTTGGACGGGTCCGCCCTGGGTCCACCTGTCTGCCTGCCGCGGGCGGATGCTGTGCATTTTTCACCTGGCGATGGTCAAACGGGTCATTCATTAGCGGCGGGCCAGCAACGGCACGAGCACGAGCGACATGATGATTACCAAGCTAGCCAGCAGTAGCCACGAGCCAGCGAATGAAATGAAACGGATGAATGGATGGACGGCCGGCGCGGGGCAGGACGTGCTGTGCTTTTGGTGCTGCTGGGATTATTCGCCACTCTAGCATTGACGGCAGAGGTTCTTCCAGGCTCACTGCTCGTCTGCTCGTGCCCAGATTCACGCAGCAACACCCATTTTTCTACTCGTATTCGATGCAGAGTCAACAACGTTTTGCACACGGTTCGCATCAGTGATTACCAGCAGTCGATGGCCACGGCACCAAACACTTGGGCCATATAAAAGTCACTGAGTGAGCACCCACCGACACGACGTAAAAAGTCACGGACAGCGAGCAGCCGAGCACCAACCTTGGCAGCGAGATCTTGGCCCACCCGTCTGTCAGCTTATCAGTTAATTTATCAGTCGTCAAAACAATATTTTTTTTAAAAAAAATCAGCCATTTCAGATTTATAAACCAGCCAAACAGGCGAGCGTAAAAGTGCCGGAGAGGCCCAGACCGACGAGGCCGGCCGGGCTCTCAGCTCTGGGCTGCCCCCGCTTTGAGTGGGCCGGACCGGGCCGCACCGCACCACGCGAAACGGTGAGATGGGATGAGCCGATGAGGCTGCGTCGGTGACGACGATCCACTTCCAATCTCAGGCAGCAGCGAGCCAGCGACTAGCTAGGCGACGCCGGCCATGCTCTACGCCGCCGCCGCCGCGGCGTCCGCCATACCCAGGCTCCGCTGCGTGGCGCGACCGCTGCTGAGGCGGCCGTCGGCTAGGGCGCACTGGCCACGGCCGCTCTCCTCCTCCTCTAGCCACGTAACGCCCGCGGCGGCTGCGGGGCCAGGGCCGGGGCCGGGGCCGGGGGAGCTGGAGCCGCCGGACCTCACCCGCTTAGCCAACGCCGCGCGCATCTCGCTCTCCCCACAGGAGGTCAGTCGGCGTCCTGCTTTCTTTCTCTTGATGCTAAACATCTGATACTCTCCGCACATTGAGAGACTGACACCTTGCTTGTGTTATTTCTGTGCTCGCTCGCCAGGCCGAGGACTTGGAGCCCAAGATTCGGCAGGTCTTGGATTTGTAAGTTTTTGCTACCTATTCCCTTTTGTTTGGCCGGATTGTAGTCCCTGTAAATTGCAGCTCATGAAATTTTGCGACACAGTGTAGTCTCTCTACTAGGAATTCTCTCCCGTGGGTTTAGATAAGTTCTTAGTCTGGGTATTTTTAATTTGGGAACCAATGAACGCATGCCACACAGTGCATTGCCAATTTCAGACTGGAAATGCTTTGGGTCATTAAAATACTGAAGCAATGTTAGTAACTTTTGCAGAGTGTAAATATATCTCACTATGATCCCTCTAAAATCAGTGACTCAAGTCCCTAAAGTCATCCAAAATTCCTAATATACACATCGTTCTCACAACTTCACCATGAAAACAGTATAGCTGCCAATTGTTGTAGAAGATGTTGAGGAGTAGAAAAAAAGGCATGAAAGGTTTAAAGCGGTGGGCGACCAACCAGATGAGCATCCTCAGTTGACACCCTTGCACCAATGAAGGCACCTTTCTAGGATGAATGGGACACTGTTTTTAAAAGATGAATATAGCATCCTCAATTTTTTTTTAGTGAACAATGCAATATAAACATCTTAAAAGATCACATTTAGTTTCCTGTGGCAGAACACCAGATATCGCATGCTCCGTGACAATCTAGTTAATGGGATCAGTAACCCTGACAGGCTGAAATATACTTGATGAATGAACAGTTATAGACTTAATTATTTGAAGCTTTATTTCCATCCTGTTCACCTGAGGATTATAGCTTGTCAGAGTGGTTGTTTTAAATCTGTATATACAAAAAGTGACAGATGATGATTCTTACTGGTGTATAGCCTGATGGAGGAGAGTATATTTTGTATTTTTCAAGCTAGAACAGATATTAGGATGATTTTGTATAGCTATGCGACTCTTAATCACAAAATGGGAAGTTCATGAATTTTTGGCACTACAGGGGTGTTGGGTTTTGGTTTCTATGATGTATGAAAATCAAAGCTTGATTGGTTATTTGGTGGGTAGAACTTAGCTGCTCTTTGTTTTTATTTTCTTTACAGTTTTGGGCAACTCCAGGCAGTTGATCTTGAGTCCATTGAACCTTCACTTAGAGCTGGTATGCATCTTTGTGGCATTGTCATAATTGATTATTGTTTATTAGCATCTCTTGATTTGCTAGAATTTGGAGTTGTCATAATTGTTTATTGCTTATTCGCGTCTCTTGATTTGCTAGAATTTGGAAAGCACAATGCATTTCCCACTTCGATTAGCATCAAAACTTGAGTTACTAATACTAAGTTCCTTGTCCCAGTTGGTTGGGACACAATAGAAGGCTTCTTCTAGCATTTAGCCATCTGCTCCATACTAGCATTTCGGTGCACATCAAAACATGATTCACTAAGTTACCTATCCCAATTAGTTGTGACACAGTAGAGGGCTTCTAGTTCTAGTTCTAGTACTGTGCATGATCCATGACATCATATGTGAAATGGAAGAATCATGGAGAAAGATTATAATGTCATCATTTGATTATATTTTAAACAATTAGTTCTGAATTCTAACGCTTTCATCCAAAAAACATATTTTATTTGATTCCCTACCCCAAAACACCCAAAAGAAAAAAACAAAGTGTAGTGCAATGTTATTATTTTTTCCCTAGAGCTGTTAGGACTAAGAGTTCCTAGAAGGCCATTACATACTGCTTATTAACTGTTAGTTTGTTTCTGTATGTCCATTTCAGCAGATTACCATTTTTCATGCTCCCCTATCTCATCGACAGGTACAACAGCTGGTAGTTCTTTGAGAGATGATAAGCCTGAAACATTCGGTAACA
Source organism: Chrysopogon serrulatus (assembly GCA_015844335.1). Lineage (NCBI taxonomy): Eukaryota > Viridiplantae > Streptophyta > Magnoliopsida > Poales > Poaceae > Chrysopogon > Chrysopogon serrulatus. Next base: position 173,325 of record JADLZL010001770.1, on the reverse strand, counting down.
GGTGAGCAAGGCAATGGCTCTTCCATGATTGTCACTAAAGCACCAAAAACCTGAGCGTCATTTTTTTGTCAATGCAGAGATGCAATAGTGGAGGCCATTCCAAGTTATGATGATCCATATATCAAAGTCCCAAGAGTGCTGAACAAAGAATGATCTGTAGCCTGTATATCAAAATTGTTAGAACATTAAAACCTGCGCCATTTGTACAATGCAGCATGGTTAAACATAATGATGAAATCTGCTAAAAGATTGAACTGAACAATCAGCAAGTATTTGAAAATGTTGTAATTGAACAGAACAATCAGCAACCTTGGGCAGGATCATAGGAAAGATTTTGGAGATCTGCTTCAGGAGACACCTTGTTTTCATTAATGCAATTATTTTTTGCTCGTTCACAAATCACAAGTATAGACGAGTGCAGTCTTGAAATCCGAATCTATTTTCAATTCCTTGGAGATTATGCTCTTCATATTAAAGGCCTTTGTCATTGTCAATCAGCTGGAGTGTGGAATCAAAAGTTATAGCAGAGCTCTCAAGCAACCCTGTATTTAGGGTTGAGAATGTGGTGGCCCCAATCTTAATCTGTAATTAGTCTAGCTATTTCTTTAGATTGGTATAAGCTAAACTGCATTTTTATTTTCGAAAAAAAGAGCTGAGTAACTTCGACTTTCTGATAACCATATTTCTCAAGTCTGTTCCTTCTCGTATGATAACCGTGCTGAACTGTGGTATGCCTGGGTATATTAGAGTTGGCATTTTGGATATCCAGGAGCCAGGAGGGGGTGAGCAATGCATTAGCAATCACATGGTTCTAATTTGCATTCACAGGTTCATAGGGTATATCATAGTATCTATCATACTTGCTTTTGGAGTCTTGTTGCTCCTGGGACGACCGTCCCATTTGTTTTGATCTGAGTATTGTTGCTCCTAGGACAACCACCTTGTGTTGCGATGGATCCGGATTACCACCCCATTTGTGTTAGAACTGGACTACCACCCATTGTGTTAGATATGCCAAACGAATCCCCCTGAAGCCAACACAAAATGATTTGATTTAATTAAATTTTTTTACTAAAAACATAATGGAACAGTTCTCAGCAGGTTGCACGATCTAATTATGATCACTAAAATCAAAATCTGAGATGAATCGTGTCAATAGTTCAAAAATTCTCTCCAGTTAAGAAAACAAGACACAGAAATCTGCAAAATAGACCACATCAAGTATTCAAGATGTGAAATTCATGCCTTGATCAACCTGGATGAACAATATCTCTTGAAAAGTTTCATGGTGTCACAGTGATTAACCGCCTCATGGCAAAACAGCCCACTAGCTGGGGTAGACAGCGCTGTTTATTATGTCAAAGTCTGTGTGGCTTGTAGATTGTAATAATTTGCAGCTAAAACAAATACACTAGCTATTTTCGGATCAAATTCAGCATTTTTTGATTGTCCGCATGTCGAGGTCTTGACAGAGAATCCAACATTAGTTTCTACTACTTTACATAAATTCTGGAGACGACAGCCTTAAGAAATGCAACTAGGCTGCAGAGTGTTGTTTCTGCACCCCTGGCATAAACACGATTGCAGTTGCAGCCATCCTTTTTCAGCAACCACCATGGCACAATCTACACCATGCTCCACTCCCAAAGTCACATCCTACTTTTTTTGAAGCTTTGTAAGAAACCAATTGGCTCAACATTGTGCTTCCTTTGAATTTGTACTCTGGTCAAACTTCAACCCTAGATTTAGTCATAGGAATGGAAAACCAAATTAATGCCAAGAGGAACAAAATTCAATTAGTGAAGCAGATTCTGGCCACATCGACTGTTTTCAGGCAGAGGTAGTACTACACAAACCTGCTGACTCATCAGAATCTCAATGGCAACATTTGGATCTCCATCAGCTGCAGCAAGAGCAACTTCTGCCTGAGTCTGCAGAAATATAATCAATACGTCAGTGAGGTTGTTGATCCATAGCGTATACGGACAACATAAGCATAATTGGAAATGTGGATGAATAAGTGAAACGATTGTGGGCTCTTAAAAATATGTGACTATTAAGTTGTGAACTTTGTCTTCTAACATTAGTATAACCTAGCATTCGTACCCTAATGCACTTACCTCAAACTTCTGAAAAATTCACCAAATCAGGCAAACACAGATTACCAACAGTGGAAATAGGCCCTTTTTGTTTTTCGTTTAAGCACTCTGTTGAGGATCTTGATATAGGTGGATTAGGTAGAGGCCAGGATTGATCAAACAATATACCATCATGACATGATAAATGGGAAATGTACTAAATGCAATGAGGCAATTGACATTCAGGACAAGACTTGAAATACCTTTTCAAATCCCATCCCGACCAGCTTCTTAAGTTCTTCATCAAATGTATCAACCTGCAGTTAGGGTGTAAACAAGACCTGATACTAAACCAATAGAAAAAACCAATAAAAATCCAAATAAGGTACAGAACACGGAACCTGATCAGCTGGCACCGTTGCATCAGCTCTGACTGTGGCCACAGCTGTAGGCCTGTTGATATGAGCCTCGTGTTAGAGTACTAATTCACAGATGTGTTGATAACAAAATGAAACACTTTGTCGAAGATTTTTTATATTAGGTATACAGAAAGAAAGAACAAGTAATAGGAGCTTTGTTTGCTTGCCTAAAACCCAAAAAAGAGTGAATATACAATTAGCTCATGGCATGCAACTGTCCACTAAATCTCAAAATCTAGATATTGCATCATTCTCAGTATCGGCAAGAATTCATCTTATCAGCAGCAACCATACAATAAAAGGCCACTGTAGTCAACAACAATATCTGTTTGGAAAGCTAGGTAATGGAAATCTTTGTTATTTAGTTTTCATTTCAGTTTTTGCTCCAGTATGGATGCTTGCACAATTGGTAAAAAAGTCCACTCCGTCTGGCCTCTGGGAAACACAACCAAATAACAGCAAGGTTGTGATTTGTGAATGTGGGTCCAACATAAACTACCTCTTTTTCTTCTCTTTGTATCACATACTATTATCTATGTGTCAAGTTAATATAACTGCACTGGATTAAGATCTCATGCAAGAATTTTTACATGAGATGCAAATATAATTGATTTGCTAAGTTACCATAATTCAACATGTGTGCACCTGAATCAAGCTCAAATTGGCTCAAGCACAATGAGCTAAATTTTCTCAACAAATCAAGGCAAGCCTACAAGTGCTAAATAAAACCAAACAAACTTCCGCCAGGATCACTCGATAAATACAGAGCTTTACTTCAGATTATAGTCTTTAGAAAACAGTGATTTCAAAAATTGTCAAACAGAAACTTATTATCAATTTGTCAATAAAAGGAAACTTATTACTGATATAAATTATTTCAGAAGGGCTATGAATAGCTTTTCAGGGAAGGTTTTGACATACAGGATGAAGAAATTTTACACAGCGCAAATAAACAACCAAAGACAAGGAAGTACTAAAATATAGTGTTGACCTAATTATTTTTTGGGGATAAATATCTGAGTTACAATAGAAGAACAAAACATGAGTCCTAGTGTCTGCGAAAAAAGGAACTTAGAAGAGAGATCAACTGATTTATTCCACGTTCCCGTTGCTTCATGTGATTTTCTGGTTTCAAAGCATACATGGAAAACATGGGATGTGAAATACATTAAAGCAATGTCAGGTAGAAAATGCATTACTGTGTATTCGTTAGTGGGTCACTTGGAGTTGTGTTATCCAACAACCTAGCATGCAAATGTGCACTTGCCTCCCTTGCAGTGGGTTCAGTTCCTGCAGAACCAAGTGTTCGTGCTCTCCCAGGAAACCTTGGGTCTTCTCCTTCCTACAGGAGAAAAATCAGAGAAGTCATGACCTCACACTACCTCTGTTCCAAAAAGAATGCCACTAAGTTTGGCCTAAGTCAGACTATCTTAGGTTTGACCAAGTTTATAAAGAAGATTATCAACATTTACGAGACCAAATAGGTACACTAATACTCTATGAAAATATATTTCATGATAGTTTGACTTAGGACAAAACTAGAATGAGATTCTTGAACCAGCTAATGACAACAAAGCCTTCAGCTCCAAGCAAGATGGGTAGGTAACCCATATTTCAGACTTCAGAGAGATTTGAATTTGTAATGTACTGATAGACACAGGACACTATTGTGACCTAAAATGTATCAAGTGGTATTAATCTTGAAATTAACCATAACCAGGAATCTAGAAGGGTGGAGGTTTTACTGTGTAATTGTCCAAAGTAACTTTCTGTTCGAACTTTTGGCAATTTTTTTTAAAAGAACTCAAGTAAGGTGTTAAAAAAAGGTGCAGTGCCCTTTTCAGAATGCAAGTGCCAGCAAAGGAGAACCTTTTGTTTTATCTAGAGGAATGTCTGGAATAAGTTTCTATCAGTTGGATGATAAAATTGCACAAAAATTCACATAACAGATTGCAAATATGTTGTATTCTTCCAAGGAAGTATTCAGTTTTGATCCAGGTCCCTCAGCAGCTTTAACAAACAGCTTCCAGGAAAATCTACATGAATCAGAGAGCTATTTCTAATGATTTCTCAGTAGATCAAAACTTTTAGCACACATGTCTAAAACTCCTGCATAAGCCATGGCTAGATACTTAGACCACCCCAGGATAGGTGAAAAACAAATGAGATTGAAGAAGCCCCAAAAGCCTTCCAGGTTACAGTAAAATTCTACAACGGTTGCTTAAACCCAAAGTAGAGGATGAACATCACCAACAGAAAATTATAGTATGAGTGTTTTGAGCAAATGGCATTGCCATTTTTTTCAATACCTGAGCAGTTGCTGTGTGCGTGGTAGGCATCCATGAAGATATGTTTCTCAAGAAATTACCATTTATGATAGCACTGTAAATTTAAAAGAATAATATATTGCTTCTGTGAGCATTACATCAAATCAAAAGAATCAATCTGAAAAAAAAAATACCTTGGTGTGGCAGACGTGTTTGAGTATGTAGGAAGCTGACCATAAGTAGTGCCTCCGGTACACAAAATAAAGCCAGGACGCCTCACACAAACAGACTGACATCCAATACATCAGACAATAAATACAGTTATAAAAGATAGATCGTATGGTCAAGATAACTTAAATCATTTAGGCAAAACTTACTAGTGCTGACAAGCCCTCAATTTTTGAATAAAATGATGGACCAGGAAGCAAGTAGTTGAACAGCCCATAAGTGTCTGGCGCCAAATACATAAGCATAGCAAGGAATATGATTAAAAAAATCTAGCTCATGAAAACTTAAGAGATAAGAAGGATATAAGTGACAAACATGCAAATCCTGATAAGATGCCGCACAGGTGCCCCAGCAATGAAACATTGCTTGCGAGAAACTGAAATAGCACCAGCAAAATCCACGCATACCTGACATTGTACACATTTAAGTTTTCTTTACATAAGATATGGGTCTCCAATACCATCTAGTAACCAGAAGTGAATAACATCGACACGTGCAAAGAATGAGTACCATTTTGCAGGAACATTGAAGAGGCCAAAGACACTGGAAAACAAGAAAGTGTGTCAGACTATATCCAATTAATTTCATAAAATTGAAACAAAACTAATATCATCTAGAAAGTTAGAAAGAGAAGTGGAAATTATTTGGGCATACAAGGAAAATTATTTCTAGAATCCAGAAATTTTAAATTGGGCTTTCTAGACAGCTTTTTACTGATGGCACTATCAGCTCTTGCCACGGGCATTCAAGTTAGCAAAAAACAGGAACTAAAAGGTCTTGTTGGGAATTGTTGTGGGGAAAGATGTCTAATGCAAACTCATGTTTGGTGTAGTCATGATAATAATCACAGGGCCAGCATGGATGAATACCATGGTTAAATGGAAAACTTTCTGAATAACTCCCTCGCATGTAGGAGAATCATCTTGGGATTCTCAAGACCCACTAAATTGTCCGGTAACTGCATAACTTCAGCACATATGAAACTGCACTAGATGTGTGCCCTTATAATAGTGTGAATTTGCCTATATCAGCAATCGCTTGGAATATATAAAGAAATAATAATAACAATACTCAAGCTGTGTATAGACTATTCGAATGTCTAACCAGTAACCATACAATATGACAAGAAATTCAAACATTTTATACAATTTACAATCAATGGAATCATATATTCGGCATGAACATAAGATTGCCAGAATTCCTAGGCATCCATTAGCAATCAGCACAAACAATGTGAGTTCATGAACTCTTACTTTTACATAAAACATTTATGTTAATATCACCTAAAAAGCTTGTATAGGTCGTTAAATATGATCAACATAGAAAGCAACGCACCTTCGTGATTGCACACCACTCGACTTGTTTCAATGACAATCATTGAGAATATAACTCCAGAAAAGCCAATGGAGCATTCAAGCACAAGATTTGGAAGAGAATACAAAGGGTTGTAAGCCACCAAGAAAGCAATTGTGAGATGGAGAATTGCATTGGTTGTTGCAAGAAGGAACATCAAGAATAAGAGTCGGACTGATCCCATAATCCTCTCCAACTCGGTGCCCAAGGGTACCAAGGCAAGCATGTTGAATAGCACATGAAGCAGAGAACCATGAAAGAGAACAGATGTGTAGAACCTGTACACTGAAGAAAATTATGAAGTCTGTCAGGGCACACAATTAGATCTACCAAGGAAAAAGGATAAGTCTGGCACAATCGAATGGGTAGGAAGAAACTATGTCTCTGCATACATCAAATAGTTCGTTCAAAAAATGTATAAGCAGTTTTGGAGCTTCCTCAGTGTTCAGAATATTAGAGTGGTGAAGATTTTATTAACAAAGCTTGTTGTCATTTCTCAGGATACCACACCCACCAATAGCAGATAACCGACAATTCACTACCATCAAGAGTGCAAGTAGAACTTGGACTTAACATAACTGAAATTTTCCACAGAAAAAGAGTGCAAGTAAAGGTCTCAAAAGGTCCATACTAAACAAATACAAAGAAAATTTTCTTTTGCGTTATACTTAATGATTCTAAAATGTTGAAGAAACCTGTTAAGTTACACAGAGAAGTGTGAGAAGGAGACAGACCTTGAAAACGTGATGCTACTGCTGTAGGCAAGAAGCATATCTCCGCATAGGAGTCATAGCCAATCAACAAGCACAGCAGATAAATGACTCCACATATCAAGACAACACCAGAAGTAATGAATGGAATGCTGCTCCACCACTGATTCAACCTAGTTGGAATCCCAGCCTGAAACCATGAAAAAAGAAGTAACCGTAACCCATAAGTGAAACAGTGCATCAAGACAAACCCCATTTCTAGCTGTCCAGTGGATACAGATAAGCTTCATTCCAAGTGTCCATCTAAGCCCCATTAAAGTGTCTAGGCAAAACAATTTTGTGCGAGCCTAGTACCCAGCAGCAGCAACCACACTAGAACCAGGGGCCCAAACCCTATGCGCAGAAACAGCATGTCACAGCACAAGCTTGTTCCAATGCATGTAAACCGCCCCATCCCTAGCTCAATTTACATGGTCACTCCCCCTCACAAGTCACAAATAAACCCCATAATCATAACACCACCCCCACCCCCTCTATTTTACTGCATCCCCAATCCCTGCATGCAGGCCGCAGCAACCAACTCAAACCCTGCCAATAATTGAGACGGATTTCGCCATCCTTAGCAGAGCAACTCTACGCGGATCTCGCCTGTCTCACAAAGGGGATACAAAACCATCTCCGCAGCGACGTGAAGCGAATGCGCCTCAGATCCAAAGTAAGCCGCCGGAAAGGGAAAGCCACCCGAACAATCGAACCAGGAATAGAAATCGCACCTCTGTGATGATGTTGGGGCGCATCTCGGACACGCCGCTGCCGCGAGCAGCCGAGCAGGCGAGGGGTTCGGATCGATGCTTCGGAGGCGAAGGGGAAGGGCACACCACCTCACGACCAACCGAGATCTCGAGGGTTTTGGGGGACCCGAGCAATTGAGCCGTTGCTTGCTTTACCGGATTGAAGGGGTTGGGGGTCGAGTCCTCTTTTTCGCGGAAAAATGTCGAAGCGTCTAGCTAGGGTCACGGCGTGAAGGATCGGTGGTTGGCCGAGATGTCAGTGTCGGATGATTTTTAGGATAGAAGGTTCCCAGGGGTCCCACACGTACGGTGGATCTGCCATACGGGCAAAGGGTCATCGACTCGTCGGGAAACGCTTTTCCGGTGGCTCGGCATTTTGTTGCGCACTTGCACTGGTGTTGGGTTCGGCTTGACCGCATCAAACCGTATCGTTCAGTATCGAGTGCGCAGCTTTGGACGACGTGCCATGATCTTCGCTGTAACTATAACTAGTAGGATGCCCCGCGCGTTGCTGTGGATATAAAGTAAAAATATAAGGAGTTTATAATGATCAAAACTATGAATTAATAGATACATACATATATATATATATATATGGATATAGTAGATCAATTGCGGAGGTTGTATCTATTAACATGGTATAGATTATTTAAACAGGGGGCATCACTCAAATCTCATCTATACGCATGTTTTCGAGGACCACATGTAATCTATGTGATATGCAGTTCTGCTAGATTTTTACTTACAAACGGGTTTTTCTTAGAAACGGTTTAAATTTTTTTGCGAAAAAGTTATCGAAATATATCCATGTAGGGTCTTGTTTTTGAGAGTTTATTGCGAGGAACACCATGATGCAATTGATTTTAATTACGATACTTCGTTTAGGCGCTACGACTTTTTTTCTATTTCAAAAAGAAATAGCTAAATGGAAAATAAATGAGAGTCTTAATGGAGGTAACTCCCCGATACGGTGACGTGGCGCAAGAAGAGGAGAGAAAAATTAGCTTAGTGAGGGTTTCGTTTATAGGAGATATAGATCCTATGTGCTAATCAAATCGCAAAGAAGTGACTTCGAGTTTGGTTTCACTCCAATAACTTTACGCTCAATACGGCTATAACCAAATTGCAGAGACACATGTACGGATGCAATTGCGTCTGCTAAAACCTTTCTGTCTCTTGATTTATAAATGCCATCGAGCATGCCTTCAACATTCCGTTGTAGTCTAGCTGGTTAGGATACTCGGCTCTCACCCGAGAGACCCGGGTTCGAGTCCCGGCAACGGAAGCTTTTTGTTTTCCATTTATTTATTTTTACTAGCCTACCAGTTCATCCTTAGGTGTTCCCCTTTTTTTTGAAACTGTTGTATATTCCCAAGCACAGAAGGGTTTTCCTTTTGTTTTCCATTTCCTGGCAAAAGAAACTCCTCCCACTCGATGCATCTTTGCGGAGAGAAGCATCAGAGCCACCTCGTCAGATCAAAAGGCACAGCACAGGAATCGCACAGCCCTCAGTGCCAGTGCGAGGGCAAAGAACACGCCTCCGGGAGAATCTGAAACAATTGTATCTAATTCTGCATTTTTGTTTGCTTTACTAAACTCTATATCTCTATACGCTTTTGTCTGGATCATCTAACCACTTCTTTTTCTTTTCCTCAGTTATCCACTTGCCCAATATGTACAGAACTAATCACACACTACCATCTGCACCAGCCAGGAGCCCAGCAGCAGCCCTCAGTCATCAGCATGCATCTGCAACAAAGTGTCTACGTCTGCTGCCGAGGGTCTACCCTCCTGGGATCAAGGGCAAAATGACTGAAAGAATGGGAGGATCTATGAATAGTCAATGTCATCAGAAGAATGGATAACTCTGGGACGATCTTGATCTGCAGCCATTGCTTGGAGCTCGCGCAGATGTTCTGGTATCAGCGTGCCCAGCTTTGGGTTCTGCGGGTTCTCTGCATATGCGACATGGTACGCAGCCACACACGCTTGTGGCCGTGCGATCATCATCCGGCACTGCCACAAAAGCAAGAAAACGGAATCAGAAACAGAGGGTATACAAACAGAAAAACAACATTCACAGTCCACACTGGGTAATCTATGAAAGCAAGTGGAATAGTGGATAGATAACAGTATCTATTCGCCTTCTTTCTGTATGGAAGATAATGGTATCTCATTTTCATGTAACCCTGATTCCCTCATAACAGAAGAATCTAGAGCAACAGGGTGGAGAGGAAGGTACCTTAATAGATTCCACTGAGACCCTAAAGCAATATAAATTCAAAATTTCTAGGAGGTTGCTTGCTGGTGACTAATTTATAGTTTCACACACACACTATAATATGCAAGCCTTAGGATTATCTTCTTAAATTCATGGTGTGGCATACAAATGTTGAAATCAGCAGATATATGCTTCTTTTAGACAAAAGTACATAACCAGTTCAATCGGGCTGCACCAGTAGTACTGATAAACACAATGAAAAATAGGAGTGAGATTGAGTGCAGTACCAGATAATAACCGATCAGGAATGCATAGATGGATATGGGCAAAGCTAGTTTCTTCTGATCTTTATCCATGGCTAGTGCCCATGATCCAGAAATCAGTGAGGCCACTGCGCCTGATGTAACAGAAGAAAGGAAGCAGAACGAACCAGTGAGGTCTGAATCAACAAGCTCTGCTATTCCACGGAGGACAAAAAGCGACCACACATCCCGCGAAGCCACACAGAATGCCTTCCCCCGTGCCCCCACATGCACAAAACCCCAACGGTTAGCACGTCCCAGCATCTTCTCTGATACAGTAAAGCAGCAGCCCTGTCCTGAGAAAATGAATTCGTCGTTGCCCCCAGTTGCCGTTTTGATTGCTCGAGCCAATCCCCGCACTGCTGAGTTCACCGGCACAGCCATTGCACCCATGCATATGTCCCCAAAAGCTGGTCCAAATATCGCGCCACAGAATGCTTCCACAGCACCACCTGGAATGCAAATCCCATAGATGAGACGTCCATGTGCCAGTTTTGCCACTGCCACATAGACAACGTAGCGCAGTACCTGCATGGTCCATGCCATGCTCACTAGAAGTGCTGCCACATAAGCCACCCGGTAGTTCATGAAGTGCCCTTCTGCAGCAGCAATGCAGCTGATGGCAACTGTCCAGAAGGCCATATAGCCAAACGTTGCAAGAAGGACATAGACAACAAGGCATGAAGTACTAGGCGGTAAATGTGCTCCGATGACAGAAAGAGAAAGCATATCAGAGGCATGTTTAAGACGTGGGCCAGTGGCCCAACAACTGTATAATCCTGCTGCAATTGCGAATACAACTACAAGCACTCCAATACCAAGTGCAGCAGCATTGCCAACTAGAAGTATGACTACAGCACAAGCAAGTGCAGAAACAGGAGCAGCCCAGAGAGAGGTCTTGATGGCTTTTTGAGGGTTTGTGACAGCAAGGATAACCCAGAAGCAGGAAGCAATTGTGGATACTATGACAGAGGATACCAGAGGGATGAAGTTGGAGAAGGGCTTGTAGGCAGGGTTCTGGTGGGAAGAGGCCTGGACGCCTAGGAATACTGTGAGGGCAATGAAAGCAAGCAGATGAAAGATGAACAGCAACTTTGTTACACTGCCTGCGAAACCACTGCAGCAACCACGACTATCCTGGACCTCAATGTTGCCAAATGCTGGGGAATAAATTTGCTCTTCAATTTCAACAGCCGCCTGACAAAGATTTGGAATGTTAGCCAAGTGAAGCCAGTTCGATCAGAACCAACAAAATTCAGTAACAGGAAATGTGCTATTCATTTCTTACAAGCTTAAAGCAATAGACAAAGCGATAGAATCCTGGGCCCTTAAAAAATAACTAAGGAAACTCAGTAACTCACATCTACATCATTAGTTGTTAGCTTCACATAAGGTGCTACTATAAGCATTATTCTGTGCTTAATGCCACAATGCAAATATAATAATTGGATGTGATCTATGAAACAGAAAACTCATGCCTAAAGCAATGCCTTGTCGACACCCATAAGGTATATAAAAAAATCGAATTATATCATAGGTGTGTTATTAAATGGAAAAATAATAAATGTCACATGAAGGCAACCATTGCCATCAGTTTACCTGCTTTGGAAAAGGCAATGAACCTAAATGAAGGCTTAATATTGGAGTAATGCTTAGGGGGAAACTTCCATTCTATCAATTTAATGTTTTTTTAACGTATTCTATCAATTTAATGTCGACAAGATTTTTTTCCTTAATCCTTAAAAAGTCATACAATATTCTTTTAAAAACATAAATAACAAATACTGATTCCTTCCAAAGTGAACACAGCTTGCAGTTGTTCAGTAATAGAGGAATATAGATGGTAGCGCAGTTGTGGAAACATGGGAGACTTCAAGCTAACTGAAGTCGATCTCCATGAAAAGTCAGTTGTAATGGTAAATACATGCTAGGTTTGATTGTTGTAAATACATGCTAGGTTTGATTGTTATTGTTCCTGTTACGCCCCTGACCATTTGATGTGCATGCTATTGGTTAATCGGGCATCATCGCCATTGCGTAAGTGTGATAGAATCGGTTATCCTTATAATGTGCAATGACTAGTGGTACATGCTAATCTGCCTTCAGCCTAAAGCCTGAAACGACTAAATGCAATTTGACCCAACAAACAGTGATTTACCATGCAATTGTACTTGGCAGCTCCATTGTATGACAAATTAAAAATAGCATCATAGCAATTTCGGTGATGACAATCACCATTAAAACGGATTTGCGGCACTGTAGCGGTATTTCAACTTCAACCGCCTGGAGGTATCTCATGCACCCATAATTGCACCACCATTCACCCTTAAGAAAGGCTTAAACAACTGCAATCCTACCACTGTCGGTTTCAAAGTTTGTACCGGAACGCCAAAGTGCTCGCCGTCTCTGCGCTACCGTACAAGTGCGAAAGCTGCCACCAAATAATTCGATTCGACCCAAAATTGTAAATACAAACAACGAAACCACCGGCTCGCAGCGTCGGTCGCCGCAATATCAAACAGGCCACCCAACCCCAACCACTTGAGTGGCGAATTTCTGTGTCAACTTCACCGCGTCAATTTCAGTTCCCACCGTCAGTTTCAGTTGCACGCAGGCAGAGGAAGAAGAGGAGGGAACAGGGAAGGGGGGGGCCGAAGGGGGGAGAAGATGGAGCGCGTCCGTCACCTGGTACGGGCTCGCCACCGGCGTCGTCCTGGCCGTGGACGCCCCGGCAATGCCACCTCCGCCGCCGCCTGAGAACGCCGGCGTGATCTCGCCGCCACCCTGCCTCGCCATCCGGCCGCCCCACGCGCCTGCCTTCTCTGTGTGTGTCTCTCTCTCTAGTGTCCACGGATTTGCTTGCTTTAGTCTAGTGGTATCGTCTCATCTCCTTCTGCTCCTCCGCCTTTCGCTTTCGCGGCGGTCGTGGCTTTCGCTTGCTTCGCCTGCTCTGCTTCGTCTCTCTCTCTCTCTGATGGATATCGCCAGGACCGGGAGGAGGAGGAAGTGGGGGTCGTGGGGGTGTGCGGGCACCGTCCGGTAGGCGTCGGTTGGTTGCCTCCTCTTCGCGCTGTGTTGTGTTGTCTACTTGTCTTGCCTTTGTCGGGGCTGCTTCGAGCCGGCGGCGAGGTTGAGGAGGTGAGCCTACCCCCTGTACGATGGGTCCGGTGACTGTAACGGTGACGGGGCAAAAGGGCCGCGGAGTTTGTGACCGGTGGCTGGGTGTGGACGTTTGGTGGAGGCCGTTGCACCGATAACACGTCAGCGTGTTCGGCATCCAAGTGTGTACTGTACCTCCTTATTATGGACATGAACACTGCTGCAATTTTTTAAGGAAAGAAAACCAATTGGTATCAAAATTAGTGTTGTTGATCGAATGAAATGGGAAATCATTTTTGCACGCGGAAATGGTTCGGGTACGCAATTAATGTCTCTTGTCTCAGTAGCATGATTTGATGTAACTTTTTAATGTTTCGGATCGTAAACTACCTCCTATTTTCTAGAGAACACAAAAGAATAACTCATCAATATTATTAATTAATGATGATTGGTTGATAAATAGCAACTATTTAATATAAAACTATTTTCTATCCCTAGAACCGCTTATATTTAGGTACAATTTTTGAATGTTTGTGTGTGCTAAAGGGTCAGAGGGATTAATGATTTTACTTAAAATGGAAGAAATAAATATAACCTCTAAACGCTAATTCTTCAAGGGGCGGATCTAGCCGAGAACGTCATTAAGGCCATTAGGATCAACTCTATTTCATAATACGTACTTTCTTCACACTAGCAGCGAAGAGACTTTTGGTTCAACACTTTAGTCTCGGATAGAATTGCACCTAGGACTAATGTGAGCATTAGTCTCGGATCCTCTTTTTTTGCGTCAGATGACTTTTAGTCCTGGTTGGTAACACCAACCCGGACTTAAGGATCTATATTTAGTCCAAGTTGGTGAAGGTAGACCCTTTTAGTCCCAGTCCGGGTTTAAAAGTCCTTTTAGTCCCTGTTAGTGGTATCAAGCGAAACTAAAGGTCCTCTGATGAGTTACTTTAAAAGCAAAGCATCCTATTCAAAGTCACATATGTTATATAGGTGGGGTGAAAAGATATGCGCGAGGCCATACACGAGGAAAGAGTAGTCCCTGTAGTTTCATATTCATAATCTCGATTAGAAAACCAGAACTGAAGTTTATTCCCAACTGGGACTAGAGGCCATCTATTTACTAGTGTCGGTGTTACCATATCTGACACAAATTGGACTAAATTCGCTCTTGACTTTCTAGCAATCTTACTTGATCATCACGCTATAGCTCGTATGTATTACATATATCACGCATCAGCATGCAAAACCATGCAGTGATACAGTTCATCCGCGGAGGCCGGATGGAGTGCACTATGCTTGAGAAATTCATGGAACGATATACCATTCACGGTGGGAGCGAATCCATGGCTACATTCCAAACTTCCAAATTCCAATGATTAACGTCGCCCTTTCCCAGTGAAAGTGCTCCTGGATAGGTATGGCTATGCCACTGCGGGATAGGTAGCCCAATAAGCACGGCAACCATGGAATCCACCACATCCACGGCTGGAGAAAAACAAGAGTACTGCTCATTATTGTTAGGTCAGCTATATATGCATGTGTGGTGAAACATGTCTATCTGCTATTCGGCTATTCCAATCTCCTACTCACATTGGATACTTACATTTTTCACCTAATTTTTTCTAATGGTAGAAAACACGGCAATTATTGACGGCGATGATACATGCGTGTGATGCATGTGTTGTTTATGCTAGCCCGGTCTGTCATATGTGACCATACGAATATATGCATGGTATTGGTATGCGCGTTTGCGAATTGTGTACGGAAGACAGAGAATTTTTTTTGTCTGATATACGTGTTGCAAAAGGAAGAAAAAAAAAGAAATCCAAGACATCGAGCGACCAAAAAGGCAAGAGGCACATGTTAAGAAATCAGAAGGAAAGCAAAAGGCTAGAGAAAGGTTGGTATGAGTGGGGAGGGCCTGCTTGGCAACTTTTTTTTTGATAATACGTATTTGTATTTCAGATAAGGAAAACGTACAAGGGAGCGTACAAATACAGACACGTACAAGGATACGGATACAGTTCTTGCCTCCATACTACGTAAAGGACCCTAAGAAATAGAAAAATTACACTGAAGCCCCCGGATCCTTCACGAACCCTTTGGTGTCGTCTCCGTCTTCGCCAACCATCATCGCCGGAGAAGAAGACGGGCGGCCACCGTGAGCCGGAGGAGTCCCATCACACGCAGGCTTGAAGAGGAGTCGGTTGATAAGCCGCCGGCGGTCCTCCATCGACCGGCAACGCCCCAACGCCTCCGGCCCGGATTCAGTGCTTTCTCCATCGCCGGCCATCGCCCCGAGGGAAAAGGGAGCCGATCCGGCCACCCACCAACCGCCCGCCCACGAACAGACCCGCATCCGAGCAAAAAACAAAGCCAACAAAGAACCTCACGAGATGGAAGAAGCTCCGCCGGCCCCGACACTGGATAAGGGATCCGCCCGATCCCCTCCTCCCCCGGCCTCGCCATTGACGCTAAGGGAAGACGCCGGGGGCGAGGAAGAGGCCGTGGAAGGTTATTCCCCCGCGACGCGTCGCCGCCACCGCCTCGCCGACGCCGCCAGAAGACACCGCCGCTGAAGGATAAGAAACCCCCTAAGCACAACCTAGCTCCACCGCGGCGCGCATCGACGGTGAGCACAACCTAGAGCTAGGAAGACATCTACCTACCCTATATACACCCGACGACGATTCCCCATTTATCCTCGCTCTCCCAGCGCCTAAGCGGCCGCCGGAGAGGAGGAAGACCAGCGGAATCGCCGCCGAACGGTCGTCGCCTCCTTTTCGCCCTAGATAACTGTAGCAGGGGGGAAAGGAGCGAAGAGTCGAGACCCGCCTGCTTGGCAACTTTGCCGGGCTTTTTGTAAAGGAACGCAGGATGGATAAACAACCCAGCGGAAAGGAAAGGAAATGGATGCTGATGTACTCGCTGCTGGCCCATGGAGAACAATCAAAGCCCATAAGCCCATAACCACAAAGAGGGCCGGAAGGCACGGAATATTATATAGTTTTTATTTACAGTATAAAACAAAATTGGTATGATTACATTAGTAAAAATACCACTCAATTATAATTACTAATATATTGTCCTTGCTAACGCTACGGTGACATTTGGAAAAACACAAATTAAACAACCAAAATGGTGTAAATGCTTTGGTGATCAAGCTAACAGTTCCCAACGTTAGTATATTGGCATCACATGAATTAAAAAATAATAATAGAATGAACCGAAGCATTGCACATCCTTGAAGGGTGAATTCGATCGCCGGCCGGGCATCATCAGTATGGATGGTGCTGTGGGAGAGCGGTCAGCTGTCACTGTCGTCACTCCTGCGCTGGAGGGCTTGGGTTGAAGGTTTGATGGTAGCCATTGGCGATTGGCGACGCTGGCGTCGACCAGCTCGTCCTGTCCCCGAGAAGTCTCCCTGCATTTATAACACCTATATATTATTTGACTCAGATTCTCAGAAACATGCAGCAAGCCTTTTATTTTTCTTCTTGTTTTTTTTACGCATTTCGCCCTATTTGGTGCTAGCTGGGGTGGCCTTTTTTTTCAATATAACCAACATTTAGGGTCCTGTGGATCGACCGTATATAGTTTGTTTGTGACTGTTTATTTGCTTCCGCATTCTCAGGTTTACAAGAAGAGACGCACACACACAAGTACATACCTCCTTCCACGGCGACAGCGTAGGCCAGAAGAACTATGTTTACTACTAGAAGAAGAAGCAGCAGCAGCGACACCGACACCTTCATTCTCGCTCTCGTTAGCTTTAGCTCTCTCGATCGTCTTATCTTCCAGCCTCTGATTTCCCAGCAGGTCCTCGTGAGATGGTGTCGATCGTTTGTTTGCTTACCCTTGTATATATACTGGTAGCCTGGCTTGTACAGTATTGCTTGCATCGTCAATGGTCGGAACTGGTCGCACACGCACCTAACCGTGCATCAGCTGTTTGCGCTACTCCACTCCATACGCTCTGAATGAAGCAGCCCATATATATCGATGCGTTTTCCTGGTCCGAAATTAATAAAGGTGACCTCTGACTTTGAATTAGACGACCTGGAAGGCTTGGGTAGGTCTCCCGTTCAAGCCAGAGAGAGCCGTCCTCGAGGCCTTCGCGGCGGCCACGGAGTCAGTCATCGGAGATGGTCAGACCACATTGTTCTGGCTGGATAGGTGGAGCGAACAGTGCGTCCAGCAGATTGCGCCTGCCCTTTTTGCCGCCGTGCCCAAACGACGACGCGCGAGGACAGTAGCTAGTGCGCTACCAAACCATTCGTGGGCAGATGATATCACAGGTGCCTTGACTGTGCAGGTCATGACTCAGTACATCGTCATTTGGGAAAAGATACGACATGTACAGCTGCAACCAGGAATCGCTGATAAACTGCTTTGGAGATGGTCATCGGATGGAGTCTATTCCTCATCTTCAGCTTACGGCAACCTGTTCTTGGGATCCTGCAGGGTCTTGGGGGCAAAGGAGCTTTGGAAGGCCAATGTCCCGCCGAAAGTCGGCGTGTTCTTCTGGTTGGTTTTGCACCGCCGCTGCTGGACGGCTGAAAGGAGAAAACGTCACGGCCTCCAGGACTCCGATGACTGCATCCTTTGCCTGCAGCTTCCAGAAACAATTGACCATTTGTTAGTGGGATGTGTCTACAGCAGGGAGGTTTGGTTGCGGGGACTTAAGGTGTTCGGCCTGGCATCCCTAACACCACAGCCACACTCGGAATTTTTCACATGGTGGCTAGGAGCTAGGAAGCAGGTCCAAAAGCAATTCCGGCCAGGCTTTGACGCATTTGTGTTGCTCGTGGGGTGGATGCTATGGAAGGAACGAAATGCAAGAACCTTTTCGGACCTGGCTTCTTCACCTATCGACACAGTGGCTGCGATCAAGGAGGAAGCAACGCAATGAGACCTTGCTGGTTTTCGTCGACTGAGGATGCTGTTGCTCTTGTGTGTTTGAGTTCGTTTACCTTTTCTTTTCCTTGATTTGGTTTTTTTTTTAGCGGTAATCGCCAATTACCGCATTTGGTGGTGTTGTTCTTTGTATCGTTTGATTTTAAACTCTACCCCCTTTTAATGAAAAACGTGCTATATGGCACGGTCGAGAAAAAAAAAATTAGACGACCTGGCTTGTTAGGTCGTGGTTGCACACCGTACCAGAACGACGACTCTTTCATGCTTTGACAGGCATGTTCCATGATTAAGATTTTGATTTTTGACAACGTCGCAGCAACAGCTAGCAGCTCTGCATAAATAATGATCGAAGAACGCAGGATTTCCGTTTCAAAAAGAAAAAAAAAAAGCAGGATTTTGATTGACTACGCCGCTGCAACAGCATTTATGCAGGTACTGGTGGGCAGGCATATGAACTCTTCAAGTATAAATAATAACAGGACAATCCTGCGTTGTACTTCTTGAGGTGCTGTGTAGCCTACAAGCGCTCACTTGTGGTGTCTATGCGACGAAACAATCAGATCGCTGGATTCACTGCCACTCTGCAATTGCTCTACAACTACATACTATCTTTTTTAAAAAAAAAATACATGGATGTCTTAACTGTCCAAGGATATTTGTATTGTTGTTATTTTTCCTTCTTCCGAAATCTAATTCCTTTTTTTATTTTTGAGCTTTTTTTTAACTTACTAGCAAAACATGTCCGTGCGTTGCAACGGAAGAAAAATTCTATCACACACCTACATCCTTCACTGTTGTACATCCTTCACTATTGTGAAAGGGAGAGGGAGAAAATGGGTTACTTGTGTTGTGCTAGCGGTCCCCTTCGCGCCCACTTGCTTTGGCGTTCTGTCATAAGACTCATCTAGGCACCTGCTTTTGTGCCGGCGAGTAGGTTAGCAGATTCAACGCAGAGCCCCGCTATGGTGCACGCTGAGCCTGGCGAGCATTGATGTTGAGCCTTCAAACAACGGACAAGGCAGGCTGAGTCCTAGGTCCCACAACGACAAATGAATCCCTACCTCACGATGACATATGCCGAGTCCCACACCCCAGTCCTGCATGTTCGGCATGTCTTCACATAGACGTTGCCCGTCACTCGGTCATCGATCCTCACTCGTCGATGGTCCTCGGTCACCAGTCTTCACATAGATGATGGAAGTCGCTTTCACTCATGACTCTGCCATCGCATGACCTAGCTTTCTGTGCTGAGGGTTTTTAAAGACAAAAAATATTTACTCCTATCCAATTGTATGATTAGTTAGAGCATGGGTTGATATGAGTTTTAACAAAAATAAGTTTTGTTTCTAACATAACTACATGAACAACTTAGCAATGGATATATTTGTTTCGTAGTAAAGAGTCGATTTCAGTTATTATGCCGTTCGTATATTTATAAGAGAAAATAAAATAAAGAAAAATAAAATGAGAGTACTCTGAGAAAAACAAATGACAAAAAGAAAGAATAAAAAAAAGAAAGGACACGGAAAAATCAAAAAGAAAAAAAAAGGCACATTATGAAACTGGATTCCATGTAGAAGACGAAGAAAAAAAGACAAATCTACGGAAAAAAGTCAAACACGGTGTGCTAAGGGAAAAGGAAAAAAAGGACATGCTACACTCTACTCTGTAGGAGTGGACAGAGAAAAAAATGGACAACTTTAACGAAGAAGAGAAGAATTCATAAGAGAAGAAAAAGAAGAATCTGAAAAAAAAAAATATTTGAACTTCGAAGGAGACAATGTATTTTGTGTTCAGGCCCATATATAGCTAGGTACCATTAATTCCTTTCTGGTTACTCAAGAAGAAAGATCTATTTAATAAATTATTAACGGGTTGTGTGGACAGAGAGGGGACCTGTCCCTTGATCTGCTGAGGAGTATGGAAAAGAAGAATGACATATGAATATGAAGAAGAAAAAACACCCAAAAATAAAACCAGAAACTCGTAGCTATTTAGGTTTCAATAAAAATCACTGTCCTGTTAGAACTTCCTAGTATATCTCATATTATATTATTGTACAAATTAGTTTTATCTAATACAACTCAGTATCTTAGTTGTAGTCATACATGGAGTTGCATTCGTATTTAATCTCTTGGGGGCGTGACCACCTGCTCCACATTTACTGGCCCACCAAGGATTCTAGAAGGGAATATGAGAAATCTATTTGATTGAGGTGGACGAAAAAAATGGACTGAAATTTTGCCTCTTTATTATTAGGTAATAGATAGATCTCATTCCTACGAAGGAAACTCGTGCTGGCCCATGGAGAACAACCAAAGCCCATGAGCCCATGCATACGAAGAGGGCTGGAATTTGGCTGTGGCACACTTACCTTGCTGCTAGCAAATGCAAATTTTCTTTGGGCCGTAATTAATTGGCTATATCCATGCGTCTTTTGGGCCTGTTGAGCTTCGGCCAACTGCCAACATATTGTTTCATCAGTGTAATAGTGTACATGTTTTGGTTTTTTTATTTAAGCAATCTATGAGTATGATGAACCTTGTATTGCTAATCTATATGAAATTTAAGTTGCATGGTTGCTCATAGAATTTTTATTAAGTTATTAGTAGGCATTAATCATCATCATTCCTGTCTCACTGCGTGAACGTGAATGGCTCCGGGAAAGTCTGTAGTTGATCTTAGATACAATTCGAGGCCAAATGAAGGAGGGCCACTACATGAATATATGGTTCTTGTAGCAGCCCAATTCAGTTAAAACTACCGATACGATGCCAGTAAGTGGCACAAGGATATGCCATATCAGCTAGCTAGCTTAGTACGTACGCTTGCAGTTGCAGCTGCGTCCTGCATCCTACAGCGCGATCACTTTAATTTATTCGAATTATACGATTCCGATGGCTGGTTTGTGCGGGCTCATCGACGCCACACCTGTCGACGATCAGTCCATCAATGGAAAGTAGCTAGTGAGCCAGAATCTCAAGCTATTAGCTAGCGCACTGCTCGATCATGGTCACTTGATCAGATCGATCACGTACGTATGCAGTTCATTAAAAACCGAGAGATCTCGAGCTATCTTCATTCGTTTCAGTTTATCAGTGACTTATCAGCCGTTACAATAAGAGCAACTCCAGTGGACCTCCTAAACAGGCTCCTATTCTAATTTTTAGGAGCTCAAGTAAAAAAAACAACTTCAGTGGCCCTTCTATTTAGACTCCTATTTTAGGAGGACTCTCAAAATATAGTTTCAAGTCCCTAGGAATAGAATGACCCTATCCCTCCTCTAGCAATAGGGTCTTGGGCTGGAGTTGGAAGCAAATTTAGGTCCCTATTTTTTTAGGCCAGTATACAAATGGAAAAACTAGGGGCCCAATTTGCATGTTGGATTAGAGTTGCTCTAATACCTTTTCTTATAAAAAGTCAGTTGTTTCAACTTATTAAACGATTTATAAATCAAAAATAAAAGTTTTGCCGCCAGTTCATTCCGGGAACCGTTGAAGAAAATCGCCTCAGAAGTCAGGCCAGCCACACATGCAACTCGCTCGGCTCGAAATGTTTTCTTACCGACAGTAGTCAGCTAGCGCCAATGAAGACAACCCACAACTGCTACTCTGATGAATAACCAAACCAAAACAACTCTCCCGGGCCCACGTCACAGAGAGGAAACCCTGGCAAATCTGTTGCAGTGTTACCGTGCCCCTGTCCGGCTGTCCCAGATGTCCAAATCTACTGACGTAAAATGCGACGACTCGGTGCAAGATCAATGGAGTCGTATACCTTGGTTGGAGCTTTCTGAATTAATTAGCAGCGTCTACTATATATATATCCCCGGTTGCTTTCTCGCTTTGCTTGCTGCGGTGGTCTCCTCCTCGGTTGCTTTCTAGCTCTGCCAGTGCCCCCATCCTCAGTCTCTCATCAATTTATTTGCAAATAAGTAGGAGGGTTTCCCTTCACCTCTTTAGCACTCTCAGATCTCACACAACATCTCTGTTCATTTTCTTTCGAAAGGATGGTAAGAATTTTGTGGTAAATAGTATTATTATTAGAAGAAGAAAAAGGCTCTAGAGCCCAATGTTTTTTTTTAGAAAAAAACGGGTCCAAAAAAACTTGCTACAGCTAAGTTTGCATCATACCAACAACTCTAGTACACAAGAGCAGACCCAACTTCCATGCTACTCATCACACACTACTCAGCTGGCCTTGGCCAAGGTACTCCAATGCAAACACATCTAAACATGTACAACTAACTCATGGAAACTGGCATGTACAACCCTCCTGTGGTTACCACAACTCACCTAGTAGGAAGAAGAACAGCAAATACGACTAACAGCTGAAGGTTCAACAACACACCACAAACAATCAACTGGCATGTAGGAGTACTACTTGGCCATGGAAGCAACATCCCATCAAACTACCATCTGTTCTTGACCACTTTGGTGAACAACTTGCCTCTCTTCTTGCTCTTTTGTTGCCCCAGTTCAACTAGCACGCTTCAAATAGATCAACGCCAGCCTGTACCATTGCCAGAGATAGACACCCCAAACTTTTTGGCAACTAAGTCTTGTGACCTGAATAGCTCCTTTCGCATGTTCTATTTTGGCTATGTATAGTATGCTAACCGACTGCTTTTATATTTTTTTATAAATAAAGTTTTTATTAAATTCTCAAAGCATTACACATCAAGATAATACAGAGCCTTGAAAACGTACGTGAAGGGATGCTAGTTGCGGCTCTCGATCACTTTATGCTAATCCTATTGTTTGGCTCATTATTTTTAGATAAACCATGCTTACTCAATTCTAGCCACGCCATTGTTGGCGGGCTGGCCCTTGGGAGTCATCGGAGGACACCAAAAGAGCCAAAGCAAATAAGAAAAGGCATAGGTGGGTGCCATTCCAGCTTCTTGACTTCCTGTACAGCCAAAGGAAAAGTGTGAACAGCAGAAATGGGCAACCAAGCAACCATTCAGTCTAGTGAATGGTGATAGCCAGACTTATCGCAGCCGTTGGCTCGATGGATCCAATTCATCATCCCTGACCAATGCAACAGGCATCTCAAATGGAAATGGAACTTGCTTTTTCGATGAAAGGATGCAGACGACGCAGGGCACACGCAGGCGCAGATATATTCCTTACGGATCTGCACCCCGCCGATGACAAAACTTTCGGCGATGAATATAGGGCGCCAATTATATTGACAGCAAAAACTGAGACGAGGAAGACACGCAAGTTTGGGTCTTTAGGTCCACCCGACTAAAATTTAGTTAGCTAGCTAAAATTTCAAAAACAAACTTTAGTTAGCTAAACTTTAGCACAGATATTAGGATCCTCCAACTAATAGACCCGTCAAAATTTTAACTGAATTTAAACAACTAAGCTTTAGCTAGGCCGTATGGATCCTAACATCTGAATTTAGTCAGCTAAAATTTAGTTGGTGGATCAAACATACCTAGTAACGTGGACAAAATTAAGTGCAGGGTCGGACGACGTATATATTCTTATGGGGTAGCGTAAAGTAGAGAAAGATATACATATTCCTAGGGAATAGTATTTATCAAGTAAAGAAAAAAGATAAGGCAACGACATGGAACTTGAATTATTGTAATGGAGTATCGTATAGTATAGCACTATAGCTACTGTTCCATTGCAGCAATATAAATCTCATGATGATAGAAATGAAATGGTTGTCGACAAGGACGTGTGACGACTTTGCCGTTGCGTGTGTGGAGAAAAATACGCAGAGGGCTTGTGGCGGGCACGGGTCTTCCACGATCGCATAGTAGCTACAAGACAGGGACGCCATTATTCCTGCCACCTGTATATATACACTGCGCAGTATGCCTCTCCCACTCCAGAGCGAAGCAGCAAGCGCTTTGGAGAAGAAGGTCCAAGAAAGGCTGTGACTGTGATCACACACTGTGCGCAGAGCCATGGTCGTCATGGGCAAGGAGGAGAAGCAGCAGCAGCAGCAGCTGGAGGTAGAGGAGGTCCAAGAAGAAGTAGGAGTCGTCGTCCAGCAGCAGCATGAGACGATGGTGGTGGTGCCGTCGTCGGATAAGGACGAGGAGGCCGCCGCCGAGGCGGCGCTGGTGCACAAGATCTCCGGCCTGGCCGCCGCCATCGCCAAGCTGCCGTCGCTGAGCCCGTCGCCGGAGGTGAACGCGCTCTTCACCGACCTGGTGACGGCGTGCATCCCGCGCAGCAGCGTGGACGTGGAGCGCCTGGGCCCGGAGCTGCAGCGCATGCGCGCGGGGCTCATCCGCCTCTGCGCCGACGCCGAGGCGCTGCTGGAGGCGCACTACTCCGACCTCCTCGCCGCCTTCGACAACCCGCTGGACCACCTGGCGCTCTTCCCCTACTTCGGCAACTACCTCCTGCTGAGCCAGCTGGAGCACGGCCTGCTGGCGCGCCACGTCCCGGGCCCGCCCCGCCCGCGTCGCCTTCGTCGGCTCCGGCCCGCTCCCGCTCAGCTCCCTCGTGCTCGCCGCGCGCCACCTCCCCGCCGCCAGCTTCGACAACTACGACATCTGCGGCGACGCCAACGACCGCGCGCGCCGCCTCGTGCGCGCCGACGAGGCGCTCGCGGCGCGCATGGCGTTCCGCACCTCCGACGTGGCCGACGTCACCCGCGACCTCGCCGGCTACGACGTCGTCTTCCTGGCGGCGCTCGTGGGCATGGCCGCCGAGGAGAAGGCGCGCGTCGTGGAGCACCTCGGGAGGCACATGGCGCCCGGCGCGGCCCTGGTGGTGCGGAGCGCGCACGGCGCGCGGGGTTCCTGTACCCCATCGTGGACCCCGAGGAGATCCGCCGCGGCGGCTTCGACGTCCTCGCCGTGCACCACCCGGAGGGGAGGTGATCAACTCCGTCATCATCGCGCGCAAGCCCGTCGTCCCCGCCGCTGTCGACGCGCCCGCCGTCGCCGTCGCCGGGGTGGGGCACGCGCACGCGCACGCGCACGGCGCCGTGCTCAGCCGGCCATGCCTCTGCTGCGAGATGGAGGCCCGGGCGCACCAGAAGATGGAGGGGGTGGCCATGGAGCAGCTGCCCTCCTAGGCACAACAGAAGATTGGGGATTGCCGGCAGCCCATTCCCGTCTGATCGATCTACTCCTACTACAAAGTTGCAGTATGTTTATGTGTCCACTGTCTACAGACTACACCACGCATGCATGGTAATAATCTGCAGATTGACCCTGCTACTAGCTGGTGTATTATTACCGTGACTATATTAAGGTCCCGTTTAACACAAGTCAAAAAAAGTCCAAGTCGGAGCCAGTGAAAGAAAAAAAAAAAAAAGTGGAGAGTTGAAAAGAAGAAGAAGCAGAGTACACAAAGAAGTCAGAGCTGGAGGGCCTAATTTGTGTGCTAATGTTATAGCACGTGTGTGAGTGATGATGGAGTGGTTAAGAATTAGTAACTCCCGATGCTTAATTTGTCAGTTTGGGAGTGCTATTAGCACGTAGTACATGCATAAATACACCACTCGGATCCATTTGTTATTTTGATTTGACGCGATATATATGCATAATAACGGCATTTTTCAATTAACGGTGATTCGGTAAAGAAGGCCGCAAGAAGCTTAATTTCGCCAAGCATTAATCCGCGAATGATTGGACATGGACTGGGGTATGCAGGATCGATGCTCTCGGCCGTGTGTGTACGTAGCCAAATGATTGGACTACTAGATATGTGTGCCGGCCATTTGCACTGCAGGACATCGACACCAGGGGCTATTGAAAATTTGGCTTAAGGGCAACAATAGATAAGTTTTGGAATATTTTTCTATAATAAATTTATTTTAGTAATGTAATTGTTGCTAGTATTATTTTTATAAAATAGTTAAATTTAATAAAGTTTGACAGACCATCGTTCCTCCAATTATTTCTCTCGTCTCTAAATCTTCTATGGTGGCTTTTGTCATGTTGCCGAGCAATCGGTTCGAGCATGGGTAGCCGACAACATGCGAGATCCATAGGAGTATTGGCCCGAGCTAAGGAAGCTCACCAAGTGTATCATGGATGAGAACCTCAACCTTGACTCGGTAGGGGAAGCATCAATGCCGCCTTTTCCTACGATGGCTGACATGAGCCCTTCTTCGGCAGCACCAGTTGGCCACACATTTATGGCAACAACGAACCTGTGCAAGCTTTGTAGAGGTAGTGGCGAGTGTAACGACCCAAATCCGTTTCAACTAGAACCTTTTCAAGTACTCCTTGATCACAACTCATAGGGTCTGAAACTTTCAGGGATCACCTTATCACTTTCTTCAAAGGATCTCTAGTACTCTTTACTAGAACAAGGATTCCTAGAGCACTTGGATAGGCACGCTGCACGTCTGCACCTAGCCACCAACTTATTCACCTATCACCGTATGTTAACTTGATTGATAAATCTACTATACCTAAATAGGAGGAACCCACTAGCAGATTTCTCTGCAATTTGGTGAAGCCACGTCACCAAGAGGGCCCACTTCCTCCCACATCTGTCCACCCATGAGCGCTCCTCCGCCTGTTCGCTTCCATGCTCATGCTGTGTCGATTCCTTCACCCTGCCACACTGAACCTTCAAATCTGAAACTGTTCTCCACTTTTTCATCGGCAATCAACGCTAAACTACCCTCCACTATTTCATGGGCAATCAATACCGCTACTATTGCCTAATGAAGGCCCATCTCACGATCTCTGTACGTACGTCTCTCCCTAGGTTCTTTATATAGAAGTATTTCCTTTGGCCATTACTTTCCACAATACGAAAAGTGGAACTACTATGAATCGAACTTTGATTTCGTGCATGCATAGGCTATCGCCGATGAGGAGCAGCTTGATGAGGTAGTCGAAGTCGTCCTGGGATCTTGCCGGCCGGCAGCGCCGCCATGCATCTCCGAAACTCCGGGAGGCGATGTCTTCTTGATCGTCCCTCTGGCTGAGCCCACGCAATGGACGACAAGCACCCGTGAAGACAACAAGCGATCGTCAGATCCGGCCAGGTGGAACACAAGCCAGGTCAGCGGCGCTTTATCACATGTCTGCGCACCATTGAGGGCTTGAGGCTGGGCAGGGCGACGAAGTAAGGTACGAGATCAGGTAAGGTAGCAGTGATATGCTGATATAGGTTCGTTGTTGTTCTTGCTACCAATTGACTTAACATTATTAAAAGCAGTATTTATTTACCAATGTCTCTGCAACTTTATGTGCTATTTTTTGTCTGTGATTTTATTTCTTCTCACTTGATGAATCTTCATTCTATATAGCGTTACAAAGTCACCGCAGCAACGCGCGGGGTATCATCTAGTGATATTATATATTTTAGTGTGCGTGCCTAAGATATAATTTTAGATAATAGATTCAACATGTAATCTAATTCTGACTTAAGATTTGTGACTGTTTTTGTTGAATTTTCGTCTATATATTTGTTAGTGTATGTATGTCCACATATTTCGGTCCTATTTCAAATCTCGCTCCTTCGAATATAAATAGTTTGCCAAAAGAATATAGAAATTAAAGTAAGAGAGAAAATGTATTTTCTGTACGTAAATGCATACTAATGATAGATTAATTAACATTAGTAAATTTTTCTTGCGAATTAGTCTCCACTAGTATATTGCCCGTGCTAACGCTTACGGTGGCGTATAGAAAAAAAATATAAAACTAAATATAATGCTGATATTATTGATCAAATGTTGATATAATGCTAGTATATTGCAGTAGAAATTAAGAAGTATCTCTTTCCATCATATAATGCTGATATTGTTGATCAAATCTTGATGCGTTGAGAGCACATAACTAATTCTGAATCAAGTAATAAAAGGAAAAAACAAGGTATACCAGTTCATGTGATCTCATAAACTCACCCGTCACCAGCGCGCGAAAGAAAATGGAGAGACCAAAGTCAGGTCTTGAGAGCGGCCTCCTCCTGGTCAGCGAAGAGGAAGTTCTCCAGCTGGAGATCACGAAGCATGACGCCTATAGAGTGGCACAACTCGGCGACGCCAACGATGACCCTGGGGAGCTCGGCGGCCTTCCTCTCCATGTAGTGGCCTTTCTTCACGATCCTGTGGAACAGCTCGCCGCTGGTGCAGAGCTCCGTGATGAGGTGTATGGCGACGGCGTCCTATTTACAATCCGACCGTGACTGCAGAGTTCTGCAAGCCAGCAATTCTCACAAGCCAAAAGACGGCCCATCAGCCTGTCGGTGTTTAACCACCGATAGCCTGCCACGGGTTCCCGTAGCAGTTGATTCGGATTTCGGCGAATACTAGAACTCGGCGGTTCACGCAAGAAACACTCGGTTTATCCTGGTTCGAGCCCTCGTCGTCGAGTAAAAGCTCTACTCCAGTCGGCCTTGGCCTTTTGCGTTGGATTGATGTATGATTGTGTGTTGTGTGTCGCTTGTTACAAAGAGGGTGCTCTGGCTCCTTTTTATGAGAGAAAAGAGCCAGAGCTTTGGTTCTAATCCTAGTCGGACTAGTAGAGAGAGTTCTGTTTCTGTTACATGAGTTACTTTTTATCTGTCTAACTAGGATAAGACGTCATCTACTCGGAATCGGTCCTCTTGCTTTCGTCCTGTGGCCCCGTTTGGGCAAGAGTTATGCCGTTAGGGGACCGTCTTGGTCCCGCATCGACACAGCCCAAGGACACGGCCCTGTCTGCATCCTTCATCTTTGCAGATAGTCGGATGGGCATGCCCATCGCCGGCAAGCTGCCATGCTATGACCGAGCTTCGTCGCTACAGAAAAGTGCAGATGATACGGCTACGTGCGTCGGCGTTCCGCACCTCGCCGTCACGCTAGTGTGCTGGTCGTCTGCTACACCGCGCCTCTGGACCGCATCGCCGTGCTGTCCTGCGAGGCCGTGGCTGGGAACCTGGGACGTCATGGCGTTCGTCATGCTGGCCTCCCTGTGCGCGACATCGGTGGCGTTGACGAGATCAGCGAGGAGGAGGATGAGGAGGCCGCCATGGCCCTTGGCCAC
This sequence comes from Chrysopogon serrulatus, assembly GCA_015844335.1. Lineage (NCBI taxonomy): Eukaryota > Viridiplantae > Streptophyta > Magnoliopsida > Poales > Poaceae > Chrysopogon > Chrysopogon serrulatus. Next base: position 143,965 of record JADLZL010001770.1, on the reverse strand, counting down.
GCCTGTCGAGGGATCGCCGCCTCCTTTGCCTCCGCCGACGACATCTGCGCAAAGAACCGAACATTAACAACTCAGATCCGCGAGGAGGACGACGGGAGTCCGCCACAAACGGCGCCGCCTGCTCTTTTGTGGTCCGCCGGTCCCTCAGCCTCTCTGTGGGCAGGACAGGTTGGCTGTCCGCCAATTACAGCCCGCCGTCGTGGCCGCGCTGGCAGGCGAGCGTGCAGGCGCAGGCGCGGGCCCCTCCCGGCTAGAAAGCCGCCACCGCCTCCTCGACCGAAGAAGGGTGCGGCGTTTTATTTCTTTTTTTTTCGCGAGGCCTCGAGGGCTGGGATTCGATCCCGGCGGCCGAGGGAGGCGCGTCGAACCGGGAGGCTGGAAGAGTAGTAGTGGATGTGTGACACTTTTGATCTGGGCCGTCAGATGTGTATGAGTAAGGAGAGAATGATTCAAATCGAATCTAGGCTGTCCATTTTAATTGTGTTGTTTTTCTGGGTACAATAGATTGGGTGGATCAAGACGGGGCTCCTCAACCGAGGGCGTTTTTCGCGTGTAGACGTAGAAAAGAAAATCCGGTGCATTAGTAGGTTGATACAATAGATTGGGTGGATCAAGACGAGGCTCCTCAACGGGGGACGTTTTTCGCGTGTGGACGTAGAAAAGAAAATCCGGTGCATCAGTAGGTTGATTCACCTAACTATACCATCTATGGCACGATAGCAGCACGATTATCTGCAGTCGCTGGATTAACTCGCATCATTCTAACCGTTGGATGTAGCTTTCCATCGAAAACCTAAGCACAGAAGCAACTGCCCCTCGTTCTCTCTGATTTCCCTCCCTCCGAGCCGCCAATTTCCTGCGCTCGCTGCCTCGCTCCTTCCGAGTTCCGACCGCAGAACCCTCTCGGAGCCTCTCCGCCTCTCGCTCCCTAGGCCGGCGGCAGCCGCTCCCAGGCCACTCCCTCCCACGCTCCCAGGCGCTGCGGCGGCGCAGGGGATCCTGTGCCTCCTGGGTTCTTGCATCCCGCAAAACCCTACCTCGAGCTCGAAAGATCCCGCGGCGCAGCAGCCACCCTCTTCTCCTCTCCGCTCCCTATCTGATCGTCGCCTCCCTCGAAGTCGCCGCTGCCTCCACTTCACCATGGCGCTTCACGCCCCTGTCCTCGTGCTGAGTAAGCTCTGGCCCCTATCCTGCCCCCTCCGGCGTGCTCGCCGTCATTTTATCGCCCGATGTATCGATCACGAGATGATGTTTTCTCACTCCTAGGTTTTGATTTAGGCTGTTTCTTGTGTTATTTGTGTCGGAATCTGCTTGATCCCGTCTTTCGAACCCTCGATTTGCTTTGTTTCGATGCTTAGGGCTCACTCTTGTCTGATCCGTTCTCCTCCCATGTGTGTTTCTGTGAACTTTGTCTAACTTGTTTCGGTTTGTGGTGTCCTCTGAGCAGAGGACTCGCTGAAGCGGGAGTCTGGCGCGAAGGTTCACCGAGCCAACATTCAGGCGGCCAAGGTACGGCTTCTCAAGCGGGAGTCTGAATACAGTAGAATGTAGTTCGATAATTCAGTGGTACTGTGGAACAGTATATTTTGTAGTTGAACCATTGGTCTGCTCATGTTGTGCAAGTTGTTTTTGGTGAAGGGCTGTAGTTAGCCATTTGGCTGTACTGTACTTCACTGTTCAATAATATTTTCTTCACAGGCTGTTGCGGACATCATACGCACTACATTGGGTCCCAGATCCATGCTGAAAATGCTTCTGGATGCTGGTGGAGGTATGCAAAGGCTTGCTTGTAGTCTATGTGTTGCTTTGTTGGACAAAATTTTAGATCATTTTCAGTTGAATAACTTGGATGGCTTGCAAACAACGATGAATTTTGCATACTTGTTTGTGTGGTGTGTTAGGCTTAACGAATCATCTTGTTATTCTTGGTGCCTTGGTTGCATAGGGAGTTGGACATGTGCAAATATTATATCCTTTGTGTCAGAGCTAAGGTTAGACTGCTCTGAAATGTGAATTGCTAATTAAGTTGTTGTCTCTATGATGCTTCATATTGCCAATGTTTCAGTTTACAGTTCATCGGTTAATTTTTTTACTACATATGCTTAATGATGATAGTATCCTCTGTACAGACTTCTAGATTCCTTTCACTAAATACTTCTGGTTTACGGAGAATAATGATGTAAGATGAACATACATTATTTGTGCGTTAGTGCACATTTGACTGCACAATGATTTATAGAGTAACACATGAGGATGTACATTCCTATACCAATGCTTGTATAGCAGTGACTATTTAAAAATTAAACGTGTCAATATTATGGTGCAATATTTATTTTCCCCCTTTTCAGTTGCCACTGAACACTCAATTCCTTTCTGTGAGAAATAACATCAATTGCACTGTCAGTTGCATCTCAATCATGTATGTATTGCCTCTTTTGAGCCTCTACAGTGTTTTATTATGTTTCGGTTACTTTTCTGCAGGTATTGTGGTTACTAATGACGGTAATGCTATTTTGAGGGAAATAGACATCGCACACCCTGCTGCTAAGGTATGCAAATTATGTTGGCTGCTCAGCCGTGAAAGCCTGCTGATGAAATTATCAGTCAACCATCACCTATTTTTTTCTGTACGGTGGATGAATTTGTGTTGCGTATTTGCGTGCTAATGTGCAGTCTATGATTCATTTTGCGAGTCCCATGTACCTAATTGTCGTTGTGTTAATGTGCAGTCTATGATTGAACTATTCATTTTGCGAGTCCCATGTACCTAATTGTCGTTGTGTTAATGTGCAGTCTATGATTGAACTAAGTCGTACACACAAGATGAAGAAGTTGGTGATGGCACTACATCTGTCATTGTTCTAGGTATGGTATGCATATTTTGTGTGACATTTGTTTTGGGGAAGCTATGACGAACAACAACATTGCAATTTGTTTGCATCATCAAACTAAAGCAGTGCAATTTCTAGTATCATCTAATTATGGTGCCACTGCCGAATCTGTTTCTAGTAGAGCTACAAGATCAGATTTGATATATTGATTGATTCTATTCTTAACGATGTCCATAAGATCAGATATTTCTTTTACAAAACTAATTTAGTTAAACATATCTTTATTTTTTACCCTCTTATTACTTGTTAGTTCACAATACACCTTTTCATTTCTTTTCTAGCTGGAGAGATGCTACATGTTGCACAGGCATTCATTGACAAGAACTACCATCCTACTGTTATTTGCCGTGGTAAGATTCCTTTGTTCTCAGTACTACAGTTTAGTAGGGTAATATCTGACTTCTTTTTTTTCTTGATCTCTTGTCTTCTGAAACTTGTATTTTTCTCATTTTCAGCATACACCAAAGCGCTTGATGATGCTATTGCTGTACTTGACAAAATTGCAATGCCTGTTGATGTGAATGATCGTAAGTTTGCAGTGAACATATATTTTGCACCTGGCACTTCGCCAATGGCACATTTGTGCTTAAATTTCCTCTTGCATACACCATGTGTTAAAAAATTAGACTGCAGGTGGGGCAATGCTAGGCCTCGTGAAGAGCTCCATTGGTACAAAGTTCACTGGCCAGTTTGGTGATCTTATTGCTGTAAGCATCTTTCTTCCATGTGGAACTTCAACAATTCCCCCCCAAATTATAGTTCACTTTGGCTTTGTCCTAAGTCAAACTTCTTTTACTTTGACCAAGTTTTACAAAAACAGAAAGAAAAAAAAAAACCCAACAGCCCAACATCTACAACATCAAATTAGTATCGTTAAATTCTCCACGAAATATATTTTGATAGTGCATTTATTTGAACTTGTGGATGGTAATATATTTTTCTAAAAACTTGTTCAAAGTTAGAGAAGTTTGACCTAGGACAGTGCCAAAAATGATTACATAATTTTGAACGAGGGGGAGTACCATCTATCCAATCTTGGATGTTACTCATTTGATTGATACGTCATGGTGCTGTATTCAGGACCTTGCTATTGATGCTACTACAACAGCAGGCGTTGACCTTGGTCAGGGTATGCGTGAAGTTGACATCAAAAAATACATTAAAGTTGAAAAGGTTCCTGGTGGTCAGTTGGAGGATTCTAGAGTCCTTAAAGGAGTTATGATCAATAAGGATGTTGTGGCTCCTGGAAAAATGAGGAGAAAGATAGTTAACCCTCGTATCATCCTATTGGACTGCCCTGTTGAGTATAAGAAAGGAGAAAATCAAACCAACGCTGAGTTGATGAAGGAAGAAGATTGGTAAGAGATGTCCATGTACCACAATGATCTTCCTTAAGTGCAATGCATGCATAGTTTTAAAGTAATTTGGTAGAATTCTAAGGAATATTATATGGCAAACTTTATTGCAGGCAGGTTCTGCTAGAGATGGAGGAAGAATACATAAAGAACTTGTGCGCGCAAATTCTAAAATTCAAGCCTGATTTAGTCATCACAGAGAAAGGGCTCAGTGATCTCGCTATCCATTATTTGAGCAAGGCTGGTGTTAGTGCAATCCGTAGACTTAGGAAAACTGACAACAACAGGATTGCTAAAGCTTGTGGAGCAGTTATAGTGAACAGGCCTGAGGAGCTCCAGGAATCTGATGTGGGAACGGGAGCTGGCCTGTTTGAGGTCAAGAAGATAGGTGATGAATTCTTTGCCTTTATTGTTGACTGTAAAGATCCCAAGGCATGCACTGTTCTGTTGAGGGGAGCAAGTAAGGATGTATTGAATGAAGTTGAGAGAAACCTGCAGGTATTTCTTCCTCCCCATTTCCATCATTCCATGTATCTACTACTTGCAAAAATATCTCAGCCATCCAGCCCCTTCAAATTTGAATTCCAGCATTTTGTTCATTGATGGCCGGTAGAATCCTTTTGACCATCTAAGCAACTCAGCGTGTCTGATTAGCATTGGATCTTTGGTCCCCTTCTGTTTAATTTCCCTTATTAACTCTTTTTACCGTAACTATTTTTATTAGGAATTACATGGAACCCAACTACCTGTAATGAAAAATCATCTCTCAAAGCATGTCCAAGTTTAGGCTAACATAATGGTCTGTGTTCATTTTCAATGCAGGATGCCATGTCCGTTGCAAGAAACATTTTGAAAAACCCAAAACTCCTTCCTGGAGGTGGTGCTACAGAGCTGACTGTGTCAGCAACACTGAAGCAAAAGAGTTCTTCAGTTGAAGGCGTGGAAAAGGTATTGTTTTGTTACTGTTGTTTACCTGTACTTGATATTAATGGTCGATTAAGCAATATTTATGTGGATGCTTAGTGCAACAGTGCTTAATTCTGTAAGCCTGTGACCACATATGTACTTTGTAAATGTGATGTATTATGCTGAGTGGATTATTGCTCCATTCTTTGATGTGCAAGTCCTGATTTATTTCCTTTTTTGTTCATTTCAGTGGCCCTATGAAGCTGCTGCTCTAGCATTTGAGGCAATTCCAAGGACTTTGGCCCAAAATTGTGGCTTGAATGTTATTAGGATAATGACACAACTTCAGGGGAAGGTAATAAACTAATAATCCCAAAACTCTTCTTATGTTTATGTGAACTTGCCTTGTTTGGAAGTGGTACATGTCTTCTATCAGAGGCATCATGGGTGTTGTGGGTTCTCCTAGTGTAGAAATGCACTTTTGGAATTTATTTTGGAAGTACTGCACTGGGATCCTGTGGTAACAATTGAACTATTGAAGGCACAAAATAAAAAACTACAACAAATTACCTGGTGATATTTTGTGTTCCCAACAGGGGTGCCCCTTCCTCTCCTCAGCTCCCTCCACTCCCTATCCCCCTTTGCCGCTATCTTGTGGATATGGCCGATTGTGGTGTAATTCATGTGATCTATTTTGTTATCCTAAATTCCTAGAATTGTACTCTTCCAGACATGGGCCCTTGCAAGGTCAATCTTTTTTGACCTTTCAGATTTAACTACCTGCAAAGCTGCCTTCAAGTCTGAGTTAGGAGAACACATGCTTATAATGGATTTGAGATGTTTGTTATGATTGGTTATTAGGAAAAATAGCTACTTTAAATTGATCATACATGTTTTTTCCCTTGCATCAGCACGCTAATGGTGAAAATGCGTGGGTTGGCATTGATGGAAGGAGTGGTGATATTGTTGATATGAAAGAGCGAAAGGTATTCCTTTTTATCTGCAGAAATGCAAGTTTGGCCAGTGTTTGTTTGCACGTCTTTAAACACCACAATGTTGTCCATTGTAGATCTGGGATTCCTACAGTGTTAAAGCGCAGACGTTCAAGACAGCAATTGAGGCTGCTTGCATGCTTTTGAGAATCGATGACATTGTCAGTGGTATCAAGAAGAAGCAGGCTCCTGGGGCCTCAGCTCCAAAGCAACCCCAAATTGAAACTGAGGGCGATGCTGACAATGAGCAGATGATCCCAGAGTAGAGGTTGTGTGTTGGTTAGCCTTGCTTGAAAGATGTACTTGGTTTTATATAGTTCGATGAGTGGTCCGAGGGTTTTTGGATCCAGGCACGGGGGCGTGCTAGGTTGTTTTGCCGGATAATGTTTCAACCTGACATTGTTTAAAAAAAATGTTTCACCCTGACCCTACCAAGCAAAGACTAGTCGTTTGGTATGGTATACACCTAAAAGCTTGCTTTGCCAGATAAGCTGGCTCAACCTGGCAAGGAAATCCTTGGGCGAGGGCTCTCCCGTGCGGGCTAGGTTCATTTGCTCGCACTAATCTCTTCTATCACTCTGCCCAAAATTCCAAGTCAATGTTAGCTTATTTGAATAAGTATATGTTCTTGACAGCCTAAAATCTGAAGTCCACCTTGCTGTCATCGAATCCAGGCTCTAAACCACCAAATCGAGCGCAGCCTTCTGCTGCATCAATCTTTTCCGCATTGAATCAACGATCACTATGGAATCACCAAACCAAGAGGTCCGCTGTTGCAAAATTGATACCGTACTGGTACTGTTGGGGCTAGTGAGGAAATCACTACGAAATCACCAAACGAAGAGCTCCGCTCCTGGATCAAGTCCACCACACGAATTAGCTTCTCGTACGTGTTGATTTCAAGCTCCCTTGCCATCGGCCATAGTCCTCTCTCTCGCCTTGGATTCCCATGTTTATCTCCTCATCCTCTTCTTGTGTCAACTGTCAATGACAAATGGCCACTGGATTGCCAAACCAGACAGAGTCCGCATGGTAAGGAAACCAAACACGGCAAAGAATCTGGGCTTGCTTTTGCTTGGAAAAATGAGAGGCAAGGCGAGTTTGGTCAGAGTTCCAAGCCAGGCTCCATCTGTATTGTTTGGGAAAATTGTTAGTCTCCCGTGAATTCTTGATAAGATGCACTTTTTGTTGGACAATGAGAACTTACAGAGAACACAGCAGTTGCTGGGGGGAAACTGATTACATTCTTGCATGGATCAAAGAGCTTCTAGAACCAGAACCAGGCGTGGACACCTGCTGGTGCACGCCTCCCACCGTCACGGCGTGAGTCCGGGAACGGCTCCGCACGGTGTGGCGGCGACCGGCACCCCCTCCCTCCAGGCGGTGCTCGCCTTCCACCGTTGTGGGTGAGTCCGGGAACAGCTCTGCGCGGTGTGGCGGCAGCCACCACCCCCCCCCCCAACCCCAGGTCCAAGCGTGGACGCTTGCCGGTGCGCACCTCCCACCAACGCGGGTGAGTCCGAAAACGGCTCCATGTGATGTGGCGGTGGCTGGCACCCCTTCCATCCAAGCACGGACGTTCGCCGGTGCGCACCTCCCATCGTCGTGAGCAAGTGGCGACTGGCTCCGCGCGGTGTGGCGACGACCAGCATCACCTACCTCCCTTCGTCCAGGCGTGGACACTCGCTTGTGTATTTATGTTTCTATCACTTTTTGCCCTGGTGCAAGAGCATCTTGGTGTTGATGTTGTTCCTTCCTAGACCTTTGTAAAACATATAACAAGCCATTCTGGGCTATATAATACATTAATACATATTCAGGTGAGGAGTAATCCCCAGTTGACATTCTAAAAAAATGTTGCTTTAGTGTTTATTAACACAGTTCGGTGTTAATCAACTCATAGCTTACTGTTATATATATTTTTTTTTTTGGCTTGGTTGTCTGTATTTTTGTGGCTTTTATCAGCCATCATATTTCGCAGCAGGCGCAGGACTATGGGGGCAGTGAGACTTCCAGCACTCGGTCAAAAAGAAAGAGTGAACAAAAGTGACACTTCCAGCACTGCGGTCTGCATCCAGCACTGCAGTCTCAGCATGTCTTTTGAGTTCCAGGAGTTCTGGTGTGGAGACTCTGTATGGCTCTGTATGGCTAGTGTGGGACAGATTCTGGTCCCTTGTTAATCTTATACAGACAGTTACCGATCAGGACTCTGCCTCAGCTTCAAACGCGCAGACTAACAGAAGGCAATGAGGTGTGGGTTCAGTTGAATCTCGTGTAAAGCATCAATTTTCTCTTATGATATTCCTCACATCATATTGGCAATCTGCTCTTTATACCTTGTATCCTCCCTCACCTTCTGAAGGGAAGTCATAATTCCTAGTCACACATAAGAGATTGTTATAATTTTCAATGGCATTCAATGATTTTTCTAATTCTATACTCCCTTTGTACTAAAATAATGTCATTCTCATTTTTCCCAAGTTTAACCAAATATATATAAAGAAGTGTACCTGTGCATAATTTAGAGCCAGAATTCTTGTTCCCTCAAGCCTCAACTTAGGCAAAAAACTATTTCCAGGGTACTCTACTCCTGTCACCAATAATCTCCACAGGAACATCTTCCATCTTTGAAATGGTGAAAACGGCTTACATCTCGGACCACAATCTCCCGTCCAATCACCTTAGACATCAACTTAATAGCTACATGGCAATCATCACATACACGTAGATTCTTCATAACCCGAATAGTAACTCCTTCAGGTAAGCTCAGAAAAGCAAATGCTATAGCCAACTTCTCACTGTGGTGAGCCAAACTAACTTCTTTCTCCTCATCCTCCATGTCATGGAAAACCATGCTCATGTCCGGCGATATCCACATTGTCTGATCTTGGTCATCATTTCTTCCAAGCATTCATCAATCTCCCTTTGCCTTGAATGGGATTTATCTCCGGTGCAGAATTGGTGAATCTGACCCTTCAGCTCCACCCAGCTAACTCCAGGCTCTTTCCTCACGTTCTGTTCCCTCATGGTTTTTCTTACCTTACTGACATCTTCCCATCTGCTGCTGGTAGCTCGAATATTTGATAGAAGAACGTAAGATGCAGAATCATGAGGCTCTAATTCAATGACACGTCGTGCTATCCTCTCGGCCATATCGAAATTTTTCTGAATCTTACATGCTGACAGTAGTGTCTTCCATATGACCCCATCAGGTTGCACAGGCATTGACAGGATAAGGTCTTCCGCCTCATTTAGGCAACCTGAACGTCCAAGAAGGTCCACAATACAAGTGTAGTGTTTAACACTTGGCTGCAGTCCATATGTATTAGTCATAAGCTCAAAACAACTCATGCCTTCATCTTTAAGACCACTATGGCTGCATGCATATAGCAAGGTCAAGAAAGTAACCTCATTGGGTTCTGCCCCGTCAGCTATCATCTGTTCGAACAGACTAACTGCTTTCTGCCCATGCCCATGGAATCCATAAGCTGAGATTATCGCACTGCCAAGGACAAGATCTGTACCGCTATAACCAAGGCAAACCCTTTCTGAGTCACCTAAGCACCCGCATCGAGAATACATATGCACAAGAGAAGTCATGACCGGCACAACCTTGTCAACTCCAGCTTTGATAGCCTGCGCGTGAACCTGCTGACCTTGTGCAAGAGCTGCCAAGTCTGAGCAAGAACTAATGGCGCTGACAAATGTGACTTCATTTGCTCCCACACCAGCACCTCTCATCATGCAGAAATACTCAAGTGCCCCTTCCGAGTCTCCGTTCTGTGTCCTTCCAGCGATAATGGTATTGCATGCCACAATGTTAAGCGAAGGCAATGCTCGGAGAGCAGCCTCCCCTTCCTGAAGAAAACCACACCGCATATACATGTGTGCCAAGGAGCTCCCAACGCATATGTCCCTGTCCAGTCCAGACCGCACAACGTACGCGTGGACCTGGCGCCCGGACACGACATCCCTGAGCCCGGCACAGCACCGGAACAGGCTCCCGAGGCCAAACTCATCAGGCTGCATTCCCTCCCTCCGCATGGCAAGGAAGAACGCCAGGCTCTCCTCGTTGCGTCCCGCGTTGGTGAGCCCGGCGACCATGGCGTTCCACGTCGCCACGTTCCTCGCGGGCATTCCGTCGAACAGCTCCCGCGCGGTGTCCAGGTCGCCGTTCTTGACGTACCCGCCAATGAGGATGTTCCAGGACATGACGTTCCGCCTGGGGATTCCGTCGAACAGGCCGCGCGCGGCGGGGAGATCGCCCAGGTCGGCGTACGCGAGGAGGAGGTGGTTCGCCGTGAACCGGTCGGCGGCGGCGCCCGACGTGGCGGCCAGGGCGTGGAGCTGGCGGAGGAGCGGGAGCGCGCGGCAGGCACGGAAGACGTGGGAGAAGAGGCCGGGCTCCGACCACAGGCACTCGCGGAGGCGGCGGTCGAGAGCCTCCTTGACGCGGCCGGTGGAGCAGAGGCGGATGATCTCCTCTCTTCTGGCGTTGGGCGGCCCGGTGGCGAGCTTCTTCAGCGCTGGACTTGCCATAGCCGCCGCTAGGGACGCAGAGGCAGAGGCGCTCGGAAAGAGGACGGGACGGGATGAAGTGAATGGAGGGACAGCAGAGGGAAAACGAACAAGAAGGAATGAACAGAAATGCCATGCACACTGGGTCAGGTCATCTGCGGTAGCAGCCTAGCAGCTGAGCAAGAAGGGGGCGATCCGAGGGACGGAGGGAGAGCTGCGCGGTGAGGAGCAACAGGGAGAGGGAGGGGAGAGCAGGTGGCGCGCGCGCGCGAGAGAGAGAGAGAGAGAGAGAGATGGATGGAGTACGAGGAAGCAGCGGCATCGAGCGAAGCAGAGAACCTGGCGGCGTGCAAAAGAGAGAATAGCCATCACCCGTGCGAATGGTCTCCCTCTGTTTTAACCTGCCCTGCTGCATTGAATGAATCGTTCGCCGCCGCACGCACCCAAGGTGTGCTCTGATCCTCCCGTCGCGCTGCCGAGCCATCGATCGAGAGGTGATTCCGGCGAGGCAGCGCGACGGGAGGATCAGAGCACGCGCAGTGACGGGGAACGCCGGGAAAGAGACGAAGTGCTCATACGTCGCACACCTTTGGAAGCCTCGCCTCGGCATGCGGCGGAGCACGCCAGACGAGGCGACTCAGGCGAACACCGACAGACCGCGGTACGCCGGCCGGCGTTGCGAGCGGCGGCATTCCAACAACCAGATAAATGGGAGGCACTGACCTCCTCCGGGACTATTGTTCTCGCCTCGGAGCTATGCGAGCTGTCGGCCGACGACGACATGGTGTGTTTGGGCGCCCTGTCCGCGCGTCTCTCGGGGTCCTGAACAATCGGGAGCTGCGTGGATTGCAAGAGGGCGAGGGCAATCCTACCTTCACCTGTTCACCATGACTGTCCTCCCAGCCATCATCCGCGTACCGCACTGGACGCGGTGAAATCGAACATCTGCCATGGCCCATGCATGGATGCTCCATCGCCATGGCGCTTGGGGTTCTTTGCTGGCTCGTGTTGCAGTGCAGACTGCAGAGCAGGGCAGGACCCGAATGGTTGGATGACCGGGCATTCGTATCGTGCCGTATCGTATCAGACGAATGGGAGCCAGACGAGCACAAGAAGGTCGTCGGAATCACCTCTGAGGCAACCAGCGGCAGAGAATGAACATATACATCAAATTAAGAGGGGCTTCCACCCTTCAATCGTCCATATGCTTAATTTCGTCTTTGTACTAATAAAGTGGTTATTTTAGTTCTTATATACTATAATAGTAGAGTTTGTTAATTATGGACTCATCGTCTCTGAACTATCGAAGTGGTCCTTTCAATTCACAAACTTCATTTTTAGATATACTTCCATCAGGGGCGGAGCTATAGTCGGTTTAGTGGGTGCGGCTGCACCCACGAATTTTTTTTAAAATAGTGTTAAGAGTTAAATTTTCACCATATACGCACTCACAAATTAAAAACCTCTGCACCCACAGAGGCAAGTGCATCCCCTCAGATTTGCTCTAGCTCCGCCACTGCTTCCATCCATCCGAATTAAGAGCCGTCTGCATATTTGCCATTAGTTCATATGGATGATATCCATCCGAATTAGGAGTCATCTGCATATTTGCCATTGGGAATCAAATGACTGGTAGTTCATATGGCTGGCTGATAGCCTGATATACAGCTGAATCAAGGGCCGTCTGGCCTGCCTATTTGCCATTGGTTCAGATGGCTGACGGTCACTGGCAGACACTTGGTTTGGAGGCCTGAACGTCTGGACCAGCTGCGGAGCACAGCCGTTGCATTGCCATTGCCCATTGCTGCAGCAGATGGGTTCTGCTCCAGAAACAATCCACGTTCGTCCTTCGTGACGGCCCCAATCATCGGAAGGCCAGAAAAGGCAGCCGTTGAGCTGCACAAAAAGACGAGCAAGGCGAGGCCGAGAGAGCCCAGAGCCGGGCTTGCACGCTGGGCCCAATCGCGATTCGTGTCATGTGTCCAGGATCCACCAGGCGGGCCGCCACTGGCACTGCCTTTGCCATCATTTTCAGTGCATGATGCAGTGCACGCACTCTCACTCTGGCGAACGTGCCGAACCAATAAAAACTCTTACACTTACCACAGTAAGTACTACACGGACGACACACACACTACTCCATATATAACAGTCCAAGGATTATCTGTAATCTTATCATTTCCTTCTTCTGAATCCTGTCTGCCATATGAAGCAAAAGCCTCGCTCACGTGAAGCAGCAGCCTGCCTTTCCCCGTATGCGTACAATGCGTTCCCGTACGGCAGATCTGATCGCCAACAAGTGTAGCAAAAAAACTTTTCAGCAAAGCATCTTTTCTCTGTTGGGTTTTCAGGCCCATCACCAGCTGCTCGCGCGCCGCAGGGTCATCTGACCTCCACTTGGTTTTCAACCGGCGATGTCATGGATGGCCATGGCCTTGGCCTCGCCACGCTTTGATGAAATCTTTGATGATGATGCCACATCAGAGCAACACACAGTATATTGCCTGAAGTGATGGTGTTTGTCGCAGTAGAGTTGGACACGTCTTGCCAGTGCTGGTGATGACTCACTCACATGGACATGATCACATGAGCTCTCTGTCTCTCTCTCTCTCGTTGCCGACTAGCTAGAACTAGAACCGCGAGCACTCGGCTCCTGACAAAAGCTCGCGAGCTTTTGCAGAGACGCCCGCCGCGCACGATCACGGCGCCCACCATCGCTCGGCCACGCACAACGATGCGATGCGAGTGCGTGGCAAGTGGCCTCGCACGCCCGTTCTGATCAGCTGAATTGATCTGCGTCTTGCGGTTTTAATATATACTAGTACGTGGCGCGCGCCATCGCGCGTATCGTGACTTCGTGAGACTAATAATTCATTTGCTGAACTGAATGCATATAAGTATTTGCAACAGCATGGATATGCGGAATAAGTTTAGGACTGTTCTAGGTGCATGTTTGATAGTTGAGGCTCAAATGAAACATTCATTAGGAAATGATTGCCAGGCAAACTAATGTTATTTCATTAGACAAGAAAAACATAATGTTGATCTTACATAAAGATACGTAAACATAACAACGTATCTAGAAGACAAAAATGAGCTTCTATGATTATATCCTATTCCTTTGTAGATGTGGTCACTGCTAGAATCATCAGTAACCTGCAAGTGATGAATTAGCAATCTCGAAATTCAGGTGTTTTTCATGTTCGAGAAAGCAAACGAGGAATTTGATGCGTCATCCTTCATATTAGTATTCATCATTACACATTAGACCATCTGTAAATAGAGAAATGACTATATCTTTAGACAAATAAATTCGATATACCAAAACTGGAGAACCGACTTTTTGAAGGAAACTTATATTCAACTGTATAGGATCAGAATTGAGTTAGAACTTTTTTTTTTCTCTTGGCTCAGATCTCTTGTTTAGCTGTTCTTGATGTGAATAAGGTACTCCTTCTGTCCCCGAAAGCTTGAACTCCTAGAATCCATGTCAGTCAAACTTTTTAAGTTTGACTAATTTTATAGAAAAGAACATCAATATCTATAACATAAAATGAGTATCTTTCAAAAATATATTATATGATAAATTTAATGGTACTAATCTGGTATCATAAATCTTAGCGTTTTTTTTCTAGAAGTTTGGTCAAAGTTTGAAAAGTTTGACTTAAAACAACTCTAGAAGTTGAAACTTTCAGGGACAGAGGGAGTAGCATTTATACAAGGGAAGAGTGCCCCTTTCCAACGCAAAATATGGGACCTGTGATACCATAGAAAGTAGCTGGACAGGTACACACTACATTAGCAGAAATCAAAACATGTTATTTCTTTTCCATCTTTGGACGAACCATTAAAAAGAACAATCTATTATTTAGTTGCCGAGGTTCGAAGCAAAGGATGAACAAAGATGCAGTTCTTAATTAACACAAACAATGAAGATGCAGTTCTTACTGTAATGTGGGTTGCAAGATCGTGTGAAATTCCCAAGCTTTGCAAGCTAGACATGGAGTACAACACAATGAGCTGCAAAACTAAATCATTAGATGTATATGCGATAAGATGGAACATAAAAATATTCTGATAATCTTAGAATGGAATTTTTTTCTTATCTCAAGGAAAATAGAAATGCAGACAAAAATCTGATAGCCCTAAAATAAATGGCAACTATGCAGCTGCAATTTGGTTATGTCAACTGTCATCTCAGGCACAGAAGACAGCAAGGCAAAGGCTCCAGATCACAGGCACAGAGCGAGGAGAGAGAGAGAGAATGTTTTTTTTTTTTGGGGGCTCCCAGTGAAGCAGCTAGCATATCTCACATGGTGATCTCATCTGTATCTTTATAGTA
Organism: Chrysopogon serrulatus; assembly: GCA_015844335.1. Taxonomy (NCBI): domain Eukaryota; kingdom Viridiplantae; phylum Streptophyta; class Magnoliopsida; order Poales; family Poaceae; genus Chrysopogon; species Chrysopogon serrulatus. Next base: position 128,961 of record JADLZL010001770.1, on the reverse strand, counting down.
CAATTGCAGATCAGGTGCAATGGAATGTATGGCAGAACAAATGCTCATTAAGTTTAGACATCCATATCTTTCATAAAATTTTAAAAATATAAATGTATCAAGCAATTGGAAAACAGAGAACATGGTAAGTGATGATTCTATAGGGTCTCTAAATGGACATCAATGCCATGGAGAATAGTGTAGTGATTGATCCACATATAGTCACAGCTTAAATTGAATTTTAGAGGTGGCCTGTGTTACACTTGTTAGCTTCAGAAACAAACTACAAGGCTTTTCCATTGCCAATAGGACGTTCACTGAAAGAATGCCCAAACAATTTTTTTGGAACACAGGATGACAGGATCATAGCCCTGAAGCAACATTTTCCATGATCAAAATTATTATGCAGTAATACACTGCTGAGGATATAATCTATAAAAAGAAGCAGCATGCCAAAAATATAAGCAAAGTTCCTTACCGATTTCTATAAGCATATGAAGTTTAGAATATTTGAACTGTACTCCGAAGCAATTCATCGCTGAGTGGCAAAAACTTGGGTTTTCCCTGTGTCGTACCAGAACCGAAACAATAATTCAGAAGCAATAAAATTTAGAGTTCGCCTATTCAGATACCAGAGCTTGTGCTACAGTTAAAAATGAGCATTGTTGCAGGTAAGCTAAGTTTCTACTCAAATGTGGCTGTGTGAACATGATTGATGAATTGGAAACCTGCATACTGTTCACAGAGATAAACTAAAACTATCGAAGCAGTTGATTCATAGTTATAAAAAGAAGTAGTTGGTTCATGAAAAAATATACGAGCCATTAATCAGAAGTATTAACATATAGGAGTAGTAAGTAAGAAACCATGTATTCTCAGTGTATAAGCGGAGTGAATCCGGAACCTGCAGACGTACAGCTGATGAGAACCATATTTCAGGTTCATGTCAGATGATGCCGTGTCTCAAATAGTATAAATTACCTAAATGAACCGCCAATCTTTGTAAACCTACACATCCAGAGGAAATAAGCTGCTAATAAGGGAACTGCAATACCAAGGTAACTGGCATAAGTAAGCCATTCATTTGCCTCTCTTTTGCTCACTGATCTCTGTAAAGCTACACATCCAGAGGAAATAAGATAATAAGGTCATAGCAATATCAAGGTAATAGGCATATGAAAGCCTTCCTTTTTTCCTTTCTTTTGCTGCATGAGTAATGAAAGACACAGAAGTAGGTGTAAGGCATACAGCACAGTCATCCAAGAACTGAAATGCAGAGAGTGCTAACCTGAATTAGAGACAGGTGCAAATAAAATTAATGCCCCATTAGCAACAATTTACCATGTTGTATCCTGAAAGGCAGCAGAAATTTCTATGTAGGTGTCAGATAGGAAACACACATGCGGGGATATTAATCAAATAGAGGAAATATCACTGAAAGGGCTGAAACTTTAGCAAATTTGAACTGCAATGCCGGTATGTCACGTGCAGAAAGACTTGTTAACTCAACATGATAAAAGCAGTTCATTTCAGTGCTGCAGAATAAGAGGTAAAAGACTCACTTGCTGAGCCATGTGCAGTTCCATGGAATTGCTCAACAAACTTTAAGACATCATCAGCTTTGCCATTGGTGAGATTCAGTACAAACTCTACAGGGTTCATTAAGCGGGGTACATGCAATGGACTGGAAGTATGGCATGGCTTCAGATGCCTTCCTAAAGTATAGCAAATTTCCTTAGGAGGATAAGCTTGTGGAACTTATGAAACAGCCTGGTAGATGGTTAGTGTGTTGTGGTGATTAGTGATTACTATCTTCCCATCCTGCAGCAAACAAAAAATAAATAAATATGAATCGAATAAAATATGAATTGAACTGATAACATTTTTCTGACATTACCTGTTACTTCCACATCACCTAAGCTATGTAATGAAGAAGTTTAACAATCCTTAGAGCTGTAGCTGAATCCAGCCCCGATGTTGGCTCATCCAGAAACAACAAAGATGGATTGATTGCAATCTCATTTCCAATGCAAACCCTTTTCCTTTGACCCCTTGAGACCCCACATACCAATGATCTTGAAATCATTGTGTCCTGGCACCTCTAAACACAAAAAAATTAAGCAGCCTTGTAAGAATAGTAATAAACATGCAAAACGCGAAAAAAAATATAAGATATGTGGTCTACATTTGAAGGCCAGGCTCATACATGATGTCCATTGCTCACTCCTTCCTTTCTGAATGAACCATGCCTTGGAAAAGTTTTGATGAGGTTTTCCACAGGTTTGGTGAGATACCGCGGCATCAAACCTGGTAAACCTTTCATATTGTAAAATTACAAAAAAAAAAAAAAGAGCACTCTCAGATATTAGAAAGTTTTGGTGGGATTGGCACGATTTATGCAATACCATGTAGTCGAAGCCTGAATCCAGATGATCGGCTTGTGCCTCTTGTTTAGCGTGAAGTAGCCGCCGGTGTTGGCCCCAACAGGCAGGTGGACCGCTAAGAATATGGCCTGGCGCCACTGCGCATAATTGTTTAGGTCCTGCAAAAAGCATATATAGATGGTTTCAGTCTACATGTGACAAGAAGGAAAAAGGAGAAGGCCTGTTATACTAATAGAGTGCAGAAATAAGAGAAGAGGTCAGTATTACAGCTGAAAGGCAGGTAAATCGAATCCAAAAAATGGACATGAACCTGACCTGTGTAAAAAAGGATCTAGCGATGCAATACCTGTCCTTTCTAAAAATCCAAAGGACCCTGCAAAAGGGAAGAAAAAAAAACAGAATACCAAATCATGAAAAAACGGATATAATTTGCTTGCAATGGGAAAATATGCACCACCATCACACAATATAAACAATCTGTAGAACGAGGCAATGATGAAGTAATGTTAAATTCCATTTTAACAGCATAGCAATCTTAACATATCGGTTAGGAGGATGAATCTTGAATAAAAATCAAAATCAAAGCTGGTACAGTGGAGAGGCTAAACCTTCTAATTGTCAAAGGCGTCCAGATAGCTGTTGAGCAGCTGCCAACTGCAAGTTCATTGCATTATATACACTGGATAATTGCGTCTGGCTGAAAAAGGAAAAAGCGAGAATTAGGTTAAGAATTACCGGACTCATGAAAAGTTCAATAAAAAGAAGAGGCAAAACAAAAACGCACATAGAAGTGGAATATAGAGAACTGCACTCACAAATAGAACTATGTACACAGCAAACTTAGTTATTATCGAGAAAAGAGCATCTAAAAAAATAGGAAAGCATATATAGCTATAGCTTAATGGATATGGACGATGCTAACTATACAATGTGAACAGAACCTGATTCTGTTACAAACAAAAAAAATACAAAGCAAACTTCAGGTGGCGTTTCCTCTTCAGATAAAACATGTCCAATACATCATCTTGTACAATATATACTTTCTATCAATCATTTAATTTGAAAATAAATTCGTCCTTAGATAGCGAGGTCAATATTCTGAATTTTAATTAGGTATAGAAATGAAACCTGCATGTTATGGTAATCCTATCATTTCCTAATGGAAAGGTTTGCCTGAAAACATGGAAGGAAAGGTGCAGAATGACAGAACCCTCTGAAGCAGTGCCACAAATCCTGTTTGGAGGCAGCCTAAATATATTCTATGGTAAGCCATTGATCCAAGGCACCAAAGAAGTATGATATGATATAGTAAGAAACAAAACAAATTTTGTCAGAATTAAAATAACAGCAATCAAGTTGAGTATATTTAAGTGAAACAGTGAAAGTATCAGGCCTGTTATATATGGTTTTATTAAAAAAAAGTATAGTAGGCTCCATAATAAAATAGTACGCAGGCACGTCTCCTATCTTGAATTTGATTAGGTCAACACTTGTAGAATTTGTCAGTGTGAATCTGCTCAACATGGGAAACGCACACCACTCCTATAAAATTCAGAGGTAAGTAACTAATATAGTTAGAGCTCAAGAAGGTAAATGACCTGGAACTCCTAGCAGTCCTACCTGGCAGTTCCTTGGCTGGTTGGTTGTTTTCACTGACCCTGCATGGGATGGGAGCTAAGGGACCTGCTGCACTGGTATGCCTCACCGTCGAGACAGTTGCGACCAATGCCACCACTAATCCCTGAAACCGAATTAGCAGACATAATTTAGGAACATTAAAGTATAATATATAGGCAAAAGATTACCACAAGGAATCTTTGAAACCAAATGACCTGACGTAATTAGAAACAAAGAAGTAAAAGCAAAGGCGAAAGATGTAGATCGATGCACTGGTAGCAGTTCGTCGTGGCCTGCAGGCTCCAAGACGGATTGTTGAGGAGTGTGAGAGACTGAGGAACTGAGAGAAGCAAGAGGTGTGCAGCTCGTCGGTGCCACGGCTCCCCCACCGGTGGGTGGGGCAACAGCTGCGACAGCGTGGCTCGCTCCCAGTCCGCAGACGGGTGGTGCTGTCAGAGGGGCACGGGGTCGCCGTTGCTGCTGTGGGCCTCGCGGTGGACTCGGCCGGGGCCGTGCGCTACCTGCGCGCGAGTGGCAGAGCAGGAAGGCCGGGTACAGCGACGAACCTCCACGAGCGCTAGGAGAGGGAAATCCACAGGGAGAGGGGAAATACGGCGAGGCAAGCCACGACCGAGGAAAAGAGAACCGCAAGCGGGCAGCCATCGCCGGGGCAGACCCAGGGCCTGCACCTGCGTCTGGGGGGACGCCGCCGCCCTGCTCGGCGCCGGCCGCTAGCGGGGGGAGGGAAGCGCCGCCGCCGTAGCCGGCCTCAGTGGCGGCTAGGGTTTCGCCGATCGCAGGCGGACTGCACGCCACCACATCTCGAGAGGGAGAGGAAGAGAGGGACTGGAAAAGGGAGAGAGGGACGGGGAGGAGAGAGGGGAGAAGGAGGGGAGGGGGCCGCCGATGCGCCGCCGTCGCAGGCGCCGTCACCCCGTCCGTCGCAACCTCGGGAGAGACGAGAGGATGGGAGAAAAATCGAGAGGTTTTTTTTTTTTTTTTTTTTTTGGCGAGGAGTGCACGAGGGCGCGAGGCGTAGATATTTGGGCGTGCAACGCGTGGGCAAGGCAACACTGTACATAAGGCGCTGAGCTGGACACGCTGGGAGGCGGCCGAGCTTCGCGCGATTGGGCGAGGAGTGCACGAGGGCGCGAGGCGTAGATATTTGGGCGTGCAACGCGTGGGCAAGGCAACACTGTACATAAGGCGCTGAGCTGGACACGCTGGGAGGCGGCCGAGCTTCGCGCGATTGATAAAGGTAAATATATAAACACTCCTGCACCTGCAGGATGTGTTTAGGTATGTCGTGGTTTCAGAAGGTGCACGCTCTGATTATGATGCATGTGCTGACTGGTGAGGAATCAGAAAAGATTCAGAGATTCTTTGGCCTTTTTGGGTGCATTCCTAGTGTTTTGTTTCTGATTCCAGCTAGCGCTTCTAACGCGTGGATATCACAGAAAACTGTTCGATTTTCCTGTAAGAATCCGGAGAGGATCACCCCTTCCAAGTTCCCATACAGGAAAGCCTCAAATGTTCTACTGAGATGCTATGCCATTTCCATTGAGATCGCGCATTTTCATTTCTGCTGCTCTCCTTGATCCAGATTTTCGATTAATTTGACTACAACTGGTGAATGGCGAGCAAAAGGAAATTCCTATTGGGAAGACGTCCGGTACAATTTGGGACCATCCATGTGCCATCCTATTCATGACTGAAGACGAAGGAATGTAACAAAATCAGTTGCATATAGTACTGTACCAAACGAAAGTGTTGTACAGTTGCTGGTAGAGCAAGAATTTTTCTGACTGGTATTGAATGCAGCATTGTTCTTGACTGGTGCGATGCAACGGTCAATTTTTCACCCTCCATCGACGATCATATGGTCTTCAACAAATTCAGTTTCAATCACAAACTGATCATATGAACGAATGAATACAATAGACATTATTATTGATGTTATTGAAGTTGCCAACATGGATCAGGAAGCCTCATCAACCGAGGCTTGCTGCTGCTGACTGCAACAACCGATAAAAGAAAAACAAGGGAAGGCAATCTGACACAAGCAGATTGCACGGAGAAGGCAAGATGATGAAACGACGACGATCAAGAAACGAACTAGACTGATCAGCGATCTGATCAGTAGCAAGAAAGAGTCTAGAGGACCCGGTCGGAGAGCGACGGCAGGCGGCGGAAGAAGTTGAAGCCGGCGGAGGGCATGTCGCCGCGGAACCTGGGGTGGCGGAGGTAGTAGAAGCCCATCCCCAGCAGCAGCACCTTGAAGGGCACCGCGTACAGCACCAGCGCCGCCAGCAGGCACACCACCGCGAACACCGCCGTCGCGCGCGGGTCCTGCCACGACAGCAGCGCCTCCACGCGCTCCCCTGCGCCGCCACGTCGCCCAGCAGCGTCTGCGCGCGCCCGGCCACGGCGCGCAGCCGGTCGTAGCGCATCCGGACCACGTCGGCGGGGCGGCACACGGGGAGCCCGTCGAACTCCTCGTCCAGCTCGTCGGGGCTCACGCTGTCCACGTGGGACAGCCGCGGGTCCATCCCGCCGGCTGCCGCGCCCGCGCGCGGTACCGCCACAGCAGCACCAGGAACAGGTACAGGCACACGGTGGGCAGGATCATCTCCGGGCACAGCACCACCGCCACCAGCAGCGCGTGCACCAGCACCGTCGTCGGCGGGTGCGCCCAGGTGCGGACGCGGTGCGCCCACCGCACCCCCGTCGCCACGTGCGACAGGCACCCGACGACGCGGAACCAGTTGGCCTTGCTCCGCCGCATGCTCCACGAGTGCGTGTCCGTGTCCAGCAGGTACTGCACCACCTCCGGCCCCAGCGGCGGCTCCGACCGCGCCAGCCGCCCCGACACGATGCGCATCGCCGTGTGGCGCAGCACGTCCTGCTGCGCGGCGCCCAGCGGCTTCACGTAGTGCATCCGGGGCAGCAGCGGGCTGCCGTACGCCTGCATCAGCGTCAGCCACGACGGGCAGGTGAAGCGGATCGCCAGCTCCAGCTCGCCCATCTTGCGCACGCCCACCGGGTGCACCGCCGTCAGCGCGAACGTGTGGGCGTACACCCGGTTGGTGTCCAGCGTGGAGAGCCGGATGCGGAGCTTCCCGATGCGGGAGTCCCTGGCCACCTTCCCGGGGTCGCCGCCGCCGCCGCCGTCGCCGGCGGCCTTGTACCGGACGTTGTCGAAGACGGCGATGGTGAGCACGGTGCAGGGGTCGAACACGTCCCACGCGTACTGCTCGTTCCACCGCGGGTTGAACTGGTCCAGGATGGTGCGCGTGCGCGCCCACTTGGGCCCGTACTTGAGCACCACGTACGCGTCCGTCGACCCGCTCGCGCCGTCCTTGGCGATCTTCATCGGCACCAGGTTGGCGGCGCCGCGGACGCCCACCTCCAGCATCCCCACCGGCGGCTTCGACAGCTGCTTCGACGCCGCGCGCACGTCGCTCGCCACGTTCGCCGCCTCGTCCAGCACGTGGTACCCGCCCTCCAGGCACACGCGCACGTGCACCCGCCCGGCGTACGGCCGGGCCTCGTCGCCGCACAGGTTCAGCCACCGGGACGGCGGCTCCACCCGGTCGTCGGATCGCCTGTGCACCGTCGACAGGGGCACGCGGGCTTGGCCCACCGTCTGCCCGGAGAACACGTCTTCCACGACGACGGTCAGGAAGGGGTCGAACGGCTCCGCGGCGACGAACAGCAGGTCCTCGTTCCAGCTTGGGTTGGCCGTCCCGGCCGCCGCGCTGCCGAGCGGGACGCGGCCGGTCTTGAACACCTGGGCGCCCAGCTGCGCCTTCACGTAGAGCTCCGGGAAGATGGGGCCGCACTGCTTCGCCTTGGCGTCCGGCGGGGACGGCAAGCGCAGGTCCTGCGCCTGGATGACGCTGAGACGGAGGTACCACAGCTTCGGGGAGAGGTAGGCCTTGGACCGGGTGTGCACCAGGTAGCCGCCGGAGTCCGACTGCCACGCCTCCTGGAACGCCTCGTCGACCTGCGTTCCGACCCACACGGCGAGCATGACGTCGCAGACCGCGGCGCCGTCCTCGGAGCCGTGGCCGTCGAGGGTATACCACTGCGACGCGAGCGCGCTGTCCGGAGGCGACCGCTTCGGGACCTCCTGGAGGTCGAAGGAGACGAAGCCCAGGTTGGCGTCCGGCGGGACGGGGTCCCCCTCCTTGGCCGGCTTCTTGGCCTCCTCGTGGACGGTGACCTCGAGCGAGGTGTCGGTGAGGCTGTCCTTGTGGAAGGCGAACACCAGGTCCCACTCGCCGGCGGCCGTGGCGGCGCGCGTGCGCACGGCGTGGGTGCCGATGGACAGCTGCGCGTAGAGTGGCTGGCCGTCGCCGCCCCCGTGGCGCTTGGCCTTGAGGAGGCGGACGAACAGGTACGGCACGCGGTCCACCAGGTCGTACGACGCGCTGGCTCCCGACGCGGCCATGCTCTTCTCGGCGGCGCTCTGGGGGCGGATCTCCAGGTCGCCGGCGACCCCGGCGATCGCCAGGTCCTTCTTGGACGGCGAGGGCGGCGGCGCCAGCTTGGATGGAGAGGGCGGCGGCGCGGCCGCCGCGTCCTTCTTGTCCTCCTCCTTAGCCTTCCCTTCCTCCTTGGGCTTGTCGCCGTCCTTCTTCCCCTTCTCCGGCGACTTCTTCTTGCCGCCCTTGTCGTCCTTCTTCTCCGCGGGCTCGGGTTTCTTCTCCTCTGCTTTGGCCTCCGCTGGCTTCTTCTCCTCGGCTGGCGCCGCGGCCTCCGGCTTCTTCTCCTCAGCCGCCGGTGCGGCGGCGCTGGATCCTTGTCGCCTTGTCCTGACATCCTTCCCCTCGGCCGGCGCCGGCGCCGCTTCCTTCTTGTCCGACGCAGCCGCTTCGGCGCTCTTCTCTTCCGCCGCAGGGGCCGGCGGCGGCGGCGGCGGCGGGTCATCGACGAACCAGATCTTGAGGCCGATCTCGCCCTTGATCTGCGAGAAGACGCTCCGCTTCTCGAGCGGGTAGTAGACGAGCGCCTCGTCCCCGGCCTTGGCGAAGGAGGCGCCGGCCACCTTGACCTTGCCGAGGAAGGTGCCGCTCCTGCGGCCGCTGCCGGCGGCGGCGATGGCCTTCTTGTCGTTGTAGAGGTTGAGCTCGAGCGTCTCGGAGGCCATGGCATCCGGGTCGTGGACGAGGAACTCGAGGCGCTCCCCCACTGCGGGTTGAGGTCCCGCGGGCGCGTGGCGGTGCGGCGGCGCTGGCCGTCGAAGTCGACGACGGCGTAGGCGCACGCCGTGCCCTGGCCGTCCTTGGGCATCAGGTTCCGCGCGTTGCACACCTCCACCACCACCCGCCGCCGCGCGCCCTCCGCCACCATCGCGGCGCCGCTCTCCCGGGGGAAAAAAGGCTAATCGATTGGGCTGGGGATCCCGATCCTTGGAAGCTTCTTCCGTTCCGTGGGCGTGCGCGCTGAGAGGCTTTGAGAGAGAAATATGACCGTTGGAGGGGGAGAGGAGAAGAGCGGGGCAAGAGTGGAGTGGACTGAGAGTGAAGTGAGAGGGGCGTAGGCGGGCGGTGCGGGGTTTAAAAGGGAAGGCAACGGGCGGCGGAGGTGGGGCCCGGGTTCCACGTCGGACGGTGGTGCGCGCCTCGTGTGCCTGCGGGCACGGAGACTTGTCCCGTAGCGGTTGCGGTGGATGCCTGGACCTGGAGGGGTCGCGGGTGGGTGGGAGGCCTGCGGCGAGGCAGCGCGACAGGACAGGGACGTTTAACGGCAACGGCATTGACGCGACGGGACACGGGCCACGAGCGGCGGCGGCGGCGGAAATCCCGCGCCCCTGGGCGGCGTGCACGGCCTCGCGCTCGCCGTCGCGGGGAGCCGGTTCCTGTTCGCGTGGCGTGTTTTGCGTCCAGATCCTTTTCGGGGCCGGTGCGCCGCGCGTGCTGAACTTTGATGCGTCGCCGTCGGTGCCTGCTGGGCTCGCTCTCTCTGCCACTAGCCAGAAATGACGGTGGTGGGTGGAGCCTTGTGATCTTCACTTTTACTTTTACGTACTCGTTGGGCATTTTCGAAGAAATAAAATAGAGCCACAGCTCAAGCCTAACACTATTTTTTCAGCTTGCCGTGAAGGGGGCGGACGAGACTAACCTACAAAGTCTATTGTTTAAGTACTAAACTAGATACTTTCAAAAGTTGAGGAACCAAACTGAAAATAGCTATTTTCCTTATTTTTTTTCCAATTTATAACGATAGGTTTTAGAGACTAACCTACAAAGTCTATTGGAGGGTCCACGGACGGGAGTACGGGACAAGACAAAATAAGAGTCGCAGCAGCGGAGGAGGGGTATTTGATCTGCAGGAGGTCTCACTGCTCCGCCCCGTGTCGTCGATCTCCACCGGCCGCCGGCCGGGCCGGGTGTGGACGTCGAGCCGGATCGGCCCCACCGCAAGGATGATTTCCCTCGCCGCATCCCGCCACCACTTGTCCGCCGCCCTCGCCGGAGCCCGCCATCGCTCTTGCGCCATGCTGCCTCGCCCGATACTGAGTCACGCAAGTTGCTCGGCACCGCACGCAAGTCCGCTTCGGCCTTTGTCCCCAATAAGCCGTGGCGCATCGCATTCTGCTCATGTCGGAGCAGGGTAGCTCGGGCAAGCTGCCCGACATCACCAAGGCGTCGGCAGAAGGCCGACCAACCTCTCACCACAAGTCACCTTGGAACATTCATGGAGCTCCGAGGGGACTCGGCTTGATCTGGTCGGGTCTCTCGGCTTCATATTTGGCGTTCATTTGGTTTTCCCCGTCACTAGCTCGCTTTCTTCTCGCCCAATCTTTCTTCTTGGTGGTTTCTTTTTTGGTCGCCGTTGTGTTTTTCGCCTCTGTTGTCAATCCGTTGGTCTCATCCTTCAAGCCACCTATGGTGGACGGCCAATGACTTCAAGGTTCTTCACCGGGCGTCGCGTTTTTCGATTCAATTGTCTCCTCCAATCTTGTGGGTCACTTCCTCTACAAATCTCGTTCATTTGACTGCCATCAGTACAAACTGTTCATCCATCTTTGGAACAACGGCGGTCCAAATTGGCAGCTTGAATGGAGAAACTTCCAAGCTGAAGAAGATAGCTCTTGGCAACCTGCTTCCAAGTGTTCTGTGCTGACGGGCGCCAATGCCATTCCTGTACGAACCTCAGCTTTCAAACGCCTTGTCTTTCCTGGCTCTTCTGGTTCAAAGAATTTGCAATCCTCTGTTCTTGGTCCTGCGCCTGCTCAACGACATGCAAATGGGGGCCACCGGCACATTTTGAATTTTCATGAGAAGTCAAAGAGCAAGTCAGCAAATCCTTCCTTGTTATCTCATTCCGAGATTTGCTCACGATGTCTGTCCAATGCGCATGAGAGAAGGTTTTGCAGGGCTCCCATTAAATGTCACGCATGCCTGCGTTGGGGACACGTCCTGATCAACTGCCCAGTTAAAACATCACATGGCAGTAACTCATCCTCGTTTGCTAGTTTAATTAAAGGGAAAGCACCCCTCGAGCAGCCCAATTTATTCACAGTGCTGTCTGGGCCTCGACCGAGTAGCCCCCCTATATTTGACTCTTTCTCGATTGGGCGCTTCACATGTACATCCCGACAGTGGCAAACCTCAACACAAAATTGTGGAATGGAATTTACCTCCCAAACCTATGAATGGGTCCGAACAAGATAGGCCCCACCTAAAAAGGAGTGCTCCGATCTCCTTGGAGCTCAAACTCGGGCATGACTCAACCCCTACCTTCAGAACAGTGTTTATAACGCAGCAGACTTCAGCACCGCAAGAAAATCACAATCCTCCACCACCATCATCACAAGAAAACAACAATCCTCCAACATCACCTTCACACTCGCTGAATCCTGCAGGTCTGCAATCAGCACAAATGGCATTCCAAAGAGCAGATCCGGGTCCTTTCCTTCCTGAGGGGATGCATTTGGAGCAGGTAGAGAACAGGCAGATCATGGTCAGGGCAGTGGCACGCTCTAGACCGGTGCCAAGGAATGATGACTGGGCAATCGTCACCATTCAACCATTTGCGGGTAATGTCCTTAACTTCGATTCAGTAACAGAGGTGCTAGAGAAGTTTTTTGCGGATGTGGCTAGAGTGCAAACTAGAGATATCCAAAGAAGTCATCTGGGTCAGGCTTTAGTCAGATTCACATGCATTACTGATAGAGAAAGATTAGTTCTAAATAGTCCCCATCGGTTCGAAAATGTTACAGCTCCTTTGCTAGGCACAATCGGGGCGCAATCGGGCGACATGTCACATTTAATGAGAAGTTTCGCTCTTCTTTGCTAGGATTCCCTTTTGACTACCGTGAGGAAGAATATATCGACACTTGCTTTGGCCCCTTTTGGAAAGATGATTAATTGGGATCGGGATCCCGATTACAAAACTAGGGCCGATGGTGCGTGCACGTGTGGTGGACCTTGAGTCCGTCCCCAACTTCATTGTTTTTTACAAACGAAGGCATGGACAAGAAACTCATGGATCATCCAATGTGAAATAGTGCAGCAGGACATGCTTGCTGCAATTTCACCTGATGAAGAACAAATTCCCTTTGAGGCTCAGAACTTTGGTCAGATGCCTTTTGCTTTCTTTCCGCAGGACAACAGGGGGCCGCATTACCGGCTACCCAACAACAACTACGGCCGCCACCACAACAACAAATTGCTCCTGGACAACAAATGAATGACCAAGGGGGGAACTGGGATTTTGGGCCTAATGAACCGCATGCTATTGGTCACAATCGGATACTATGCCTCTACTTCAGGACCTTAATGAGGATCCCATTCAGGAGGACCCAACAGAAGTAATTATTCATCCTCCCCAAGGTCATATACAGGGGCTACACCAAGAGCTAGAACTAGACTGGGCTCACCTAGATGAAGAAGAAGAGATGGAGATTGCTCAGTCAGAGATAGTTCAACCTGAACTACCAATCCAGCATATGATTGAACCAATGGAGCCGATGCCTCTCCCTGTACCTCCTATTCAGAATGCTAATTTTTTACACCATGAAATTCCAGAAGACTTCCTCATGAATGATGCTGAATTAGCAGAGCAGAATCTACAGGAACAGCAGGAGAACAATCAGGTGGGGTACATTGGTGCCAACGTCCAGGTTGGGTTGGTTAGGATTGTGGAAAGCCCACCACCAATGATTGTCTCTCAAGCATTTGGCAACAGTGTCCGTTTCTATTTCCATGGGAAAAAAGACACCTCTAAGCGAAAAGGTTCTCGACTGTTGATGTCCCCAAAGAGTGGGCTGTATTCTTTCTCTCCCTGTTGCAGAGTCCAACCCACTTTTCATGGGCCAAAGATTTTACCAAGTCAGGAGCACCGGGTTTACTTGACTCATCGATAGGGCCACCTCTATTCCTATTCCTACATCTGCCCCGCCTACTGCTGTTCTGAGTTGCTCCAAGTTGACTGATTGGTCACCTATTTCTGTTGAAGAAGAAGAAGCATTTGAGGAGGAGAAGGAAGAAGAAGAACCTATTTAGCAAGATGAGATAGCAGATGGGAATCATTCAACTCCCAAGAAAGCTAAGAAAACAAAGATTTACATGGTGGAGACCGAATTAAGGAGGAGTAATAGGTTCAAGATCGAAATAGAGGCTTCAAGACTAACAACCGTGGGAAAGTTAACTGTCTTGGGTGTACCTCCAAACCACCAACCGTGTCAACTTCTTTGATCGAAACCTTGGAGCGTAACTTTGTCGATTGATCCCGAGGAGGCGACGGATGAGATTTTGCTCAAGAAAAGGGTGGTCAAGCCGATTGGCTCCAAGCTGCAGGATGGCAAGGAAAAAAGGAACAAGAAGAAAGAATTATACCTGTCTTTGTGATATCATGAGTAACAACAGATCATGGAAGGTATTGTGTTGGAATGTCAGAGGTCTGAATTCAGAGAAGAAGTGGAATTCCATCAGAGACAAAATTATTGAAAGCAAGTGCAACATCTTTTGCCTACAGGAAACAAAAAGACAAAATTTTGATCAGTTCTATCTCAAAAACTTCTGCCCTCCAGGCTTTAATGATTTTCACTACCTCCCTTCAAATGGAGCTTCAGGGGGGATTCTAGTTGCTTGGCAAGATAGATTATTTAGTGGAGAAGTAATTTTTCAGAATGGCTATGCTATTTCCATCAGCTTCACCTCTCAATTAAATGAAGATAACTGGGTCTTAACAACAGTTTATGCACCTTGCACTTATGAGGGGAAACGGCAATTTATAGAGTGGTTCCAAGATATTCATATGCCCGATGAGATAGGCTGGTTAATAGTAGGGGATTTTAATCTCATTCGAAAACCTGAGGATAGAAACAAAGAAGGGGGGTGATGTCCAGAAATGTATCTCTTCAATGAGGCCATAAGTAAGTTGGGTCTGGTTGAAATTCCACTCCATGGAAGAAGGTTCACTTGGACTAACAAGCAGCCGATCCCCTTCTAGAGAGGCTGGATCGGTTCTTTTCCTCGGCCACCGACCCCTTAAATACCCAAATACAAAGGGCAAGATCACTCATCATGGAAACATCGACCATTGGCCTTGTATTATTGAAGCCGGCACGTTTATTCCAAAGCCTAGAATTTTTAGGTTTGAAAATTGTTGGTTGCAATATGATAGTTTTCTACCTATTGTCCAACAGGCCTGGGCAACTCGGTCGGTCCCCATAGACCACGCAAAAAAGTCTCACAACTAAATTCAAAAGTCTCGGAAGTGCCTTAAAAGGATGGAAGATAAGCATATCCTCTCTGAGTCTTCTTATTCAAAGAATAAAATCCTTAATTCATCTCTTTGAAAATTTAGAGCTTCTTAGAGATTTAGCCATACAAGAATGGAACTTCAGGAATATCCTTTGTGATAGATTGGTATCTTTACTCAAAATACGTAAAAGCATATTGGAAGCAGAGAGGGAAAATCAAATGGGTTAGAGAAGGAGATGCAGGGACAAAATTTTTTCATGCCCATGCTACAGTTACACATAGAAGAAATGCAATCTCCTCGCTTCTTAATGAGTATGGACTAGTGATTTCAGATCACAACCAAAAGGAAAACCTAATCTGGGAAGCATTCAAGCAAAGACTTGGGGTTACAGAGTATGAAGGCATGTTGTTCAATCTAAGCGAACTAATAACAACCTATCCCCGACTTAGCGTAAACTTGAAGCGATTTCTCCAAAGAAGAAATTGATGGGGTCATTGCCCAACTACCGGGAGACAAATCACCCGGCCCATTTGGTTTCAATAATGAATTCATCAAAGCTTGTTGGTCAATAATTGCAACTGATTTTTACAACCTCATTGGTAGCTTTCGGCCAGGCGGGCTTTGCATCGAAGTATTAATGGATCATACATTACCCTTATCCCCAAAATTGATGGTGCCAACAAAGTCAATGACTTCGCACCAATTTCTCTCCTAAATACTTCTATGAAAATCATCACCAAGCTTTTGGCAAATAGGCTGCAAGAGGTTATCCCAAGGCTCATCCACAAAAACCAGTATGGGTTTATTAAGAAGAGAACCATCCAAGATTGCCCGGCATGGGCTTTAGAGTACTTGCACATCTGCCACAAATCTAAAAAAAAGAACTAATAATCCTGAAATTAGACTTTGAAAAAGCCTTTGACATGGTGGAACATGAAGCTATTATAGAAATTTTGAGAAAAAAGGGCTTTGGAGACAAGTGGCTTATGTGGATTAAATCAATTCTATCATCGGGAACATCTTACGTTCTCCTAAATGGGGTGCCCGGCAAAACAATTCATTGTAGAAGGGGTGTCGGGCAAGGAGACCCCCTCTCTCCTCTCCTTTTTGTGTTAGCTGCAGACTTGCTCCAATCTATTTTGAATCGGGCAAAAGAGAGAGGAATTATCGGACTCCCCTATTGATCCGGCCCACAACACGGACTTTCCAATAATCCAATATGCGATGACACCCTAATTGTAATGCAAGCTTCACCACCCAACTTTTTGCTTTGAAGGGTATCTTGCAAGCATTTGGGAATTCTACTGGACTAAAGGTGAACTACAACAAGTCAATGATGGTACCAATCAATATTTCGATGAACGACTACTTCACTTAGCAAGAACTTTCAATTGTCGAGACAGAAGCCTTCCCTTCACCTACTTAGGTTTACCAATGGGTTTGCGTAAGCCTAAGGTTGTGGATTTTTCTCCCCTGGTTAGCAAATGTGAAAGAAGGCTTATTATGGCTTCATCTTTTCTTAATCAAGCCGGGGAGGCTTCAACCGACTAATTCAATTCTATCCGCTTTACCAACCTTCACCATCTGCACCTTCAAGCTCCAAAACACCGTAATTGAGCAAATTGATAAATATAGAAGGCACTGCGTCTGCGTGGAGAGGTTCAGACATCCATTCTAAAAAGCCTCCTAATGCTGCCTGGCCCTTAGTGTGCACTTCAAAATCTGAAGGGGGACTTGGAATAATCAATCTAAGGACTCAAAATGATGCTTTGTTGATGAAGCACCTCCACAAGTTCTTCAACAGGGAGGACATCCCTTGGGTCGGTTTAGTGCAGGGAATGTTACTACACGGATGGTAGGCTTCCCCGAAGCATAAATAGGGGTTCTTTTCGGTGGAGAGATATAGTCAAACTCATTGACAAATTTAAGGGACTAGCAAAGGTAAACTTACAAGATGGGTTGACATGTTTTCTTTGGTCCGATATGTGGCGTAACATAATCCCCGAACGCCTTTCCCGAACTCTTTTCATTTGCCAAAAATAAGAGAATCACGATTGCTTGCAGCCTAAGCATTCGATAGCCTTCATAATCTCTTCCACCTACCCCTATCCGAGGAAGCTTTTGCACAATATACCCAGCTCCAAACCTTACTACAAAACCTAAATCTCACAGATTCCAAAGACACTTGGGGGATTTATCCGGGATTCAAATATATTTTCATCAACAAGAGTATATAAGCAACTCGGTGGGCAAAATCCAGTTCACCCTCGCATTTAAATGGTCGTGGGCTTAGCTCTTGTCAAAACAAGCATCGTGTTTTCTTACTGGCTGATCCTAATAAATAAGCTAAATACCGAAAGGTGTTCCGAGGAGAAGAAACATGGATCTAGAAAGTTATAACTGTGTCTTATGCAAAGTGAGCGCATTTAAGAATCAATTGAACACATGTTTATTAGCTGCCCTTTTGCATCCGAAGCTTGGCAATCCATCAACTTATCTGTTAACTCGGGATGCAGCCCTAGAAAATCTAGAATCCCTCGGAGTACAAATCAATCGGTGCTTCTTTATGGAAATCATCATTCTCTTTTCTTTGGGCAATCTGGATGAGCAGAAACAACTTCATCTTCAAAGGGATCCCACCTTCAGTCCAAGGGTGTAAAACAATCTTCAGAGTTGAGTTCCTTTGGTCGTTATGCGGGGCAAAGAGTAAATACTTCCCCACAATCCAAGAATGGATAAACAATCTAGCTTGATTCGGAGGCCTTTAGTTTGGCCACTTCTCTTTTTCAGTTTTCCTTTTTAGTTCCTTAGTTTTATTTCCTGGGATCACCTCATTTTTTGCTTTCGGGTTTGTATTTGAATCTGTTATCTTATTTAATATATTTTGCAGTAGGGGTTTCTTGCCCCTCCTGATCTTTCAAAAAAAAACAAAGTCTATTGTTTGGTAGCAAGTTTGTAGAGAAATGATGACATCTGTAGCACGCAATAAGTGTAATACTAATACCCACTCCATTCTGAAAAAAAGTATAACTATAGGTTACATGTTGGTTAAAATGGTTAATGTTTGACTAAATTTTCAATAAATAGTACATCCATATTTATGGCTCTAAATAAATTAATTATAAAAATACATTTCGTAATTAATCTAATGATATTTATTTGATGTCATAAGTTTAACATTTTTTATCTATAGTTGGTCAACCAAGATATTAAAATGTGGTATTGTGCTAGAACTTCTTTCCTAGACGGAGAAAGTATATATGTGTTGATTAGTCAGTTGAAGGAAAAAAAAAAATACCTACAAGTAGAATGGGCCTTGTTTAAGTGGCAACTTGTACAAAGATCCTACAAAATAGAACTGGCCCAGTTCAAGTGGCAACTTCTACAAAATATAGATCCTACATGAAGCCATGACTATATGTCATGTTGATTTTCTTGCTCGAGTATTTTTCATCGACGATATATATAGCATGGTCAGCCCGGTCCTTACATCAATTCTGGATCCACCACTGCCTATATATGAACCATCCAAATCGGGTCTAGCCTCAAGTCAACTTCTTCAAGTCACAGTCTGTGCTCAGTTTAGATTCAACACCGCAGTGAAATGGATGTTCTTCATATGGGATACAATCGAGATGGTCTTTGTTCTTAATACGTTGGAAAACAAAGTAAACGGTAGCTTTATTTCTATGTTCTCAAAAACAATGTGGTGTTGTGTCCTAGAATTTTTTTCTTTTTTCAAAACCATGTTACCTCGTTATCTAAAAGAAATCTATGTCTTACACCTAGCATGCACCAATCACCGCCAAACAACAACTTTTTGGGCTTTGTAGGCTGTTTTCGTCATATATTTATTTATTTATACGATAATTTAGGTGTTGTTCGCTTTCTGTGAAACCTGCTCAACACGTTCCATTTTTTTTTTTTTTGATGCCTTGAAATGAAATCCCATGTATGAACTTAATTACGCAGGGTATGCGGTGTCTGTCCCTTAACAGCATCCATGGCCAAACCCAAACGGTCGCATTGCTTCGCTTGCATTCGCGCGGAGTAGACACCAGGCGTCGAGGCGCGCTTTGCTTGCTTCACCGGCCGCGCGCGGCCGGCAAGCTCGCAGAGTGGTCGGTGGCGGCCTACCACTACCACTGCCACAGTGCCGGCCACTGCTGCAGCGGTGCTCCACCTTTGCAACGTCAGCAGGGCCCCACTCCTCCGTCCGTACGGCCGCGAGGCCGTGTCGCTAGCTGCTCGCAGCTAACGTTCGAGTAGTTCAGAATTTATGTCCTATCGTCTCCGGCGACGCAAGTACTCGTGCGAGCTGTTTTTCTTGTTCTTTTGCTTTTTATTTTACTCTCAACTCGACTTGAAAATGGGGAAACTAACTGTAGTTCTTCTTATCAGATCTCTACCAGTTGAATCTAGTTGTGTTGATTTTGTTACTCGTTTGGCTACCGAGCAGGAGCTAGCTAGCACGTACTCCCATTTATAAACCCTCATGATATTTCATATAGGCGGAATAGCCAAATTCATCCTTGTAGCCAAACAAGTAACAAAAAATTATAAATGGGAGACACTCCGCAACGCTGGATAGCAGTACTTTTTCCGTTCTAAATTATAAATTTTTTTGTTCTTAGTTTGACCACTTATTTTATTTAAAAATTTATATAAATTTAGTAAATCATCTTTGAAAAACTTTTATTAATAAAGTAAACCATAATAAAAAAAGATATTATATATAAAATATTGAATAGTGGTCAAATTTAGAGTAAAACAAATCAGACATCTTATAATTTCAAATGGATTTAGTAAAGTCGATGTGTGTTGTGTGCAGTTACGCGCCCATGACCACCATAGACCATCCGCATGGAACGATGGCAGAGCAGAAGGCGAGACGAAGCAATCAAGCAGACATGCTGAAACAACCTATATTTCTTCACTTATTAGGTTTGATTTCAGCAATACTTCACCAACTAGTATATGTTTTTTTAATTTTTATAATTTATTATTTATCTTTGTGTCATAGCATATTAAAATTTTATCCTTATTTGATTATAGAAATAATTGTAAACTGTTAATTGTCTTAGTGCCAAAACAAATCAGATCATGACGGGTTTGTGTTTTTACTTGACGGGATTTTTTATTCTCATAACCAAAACATTATTGCAAATTGTGCTTATAAAAATTGCAATGAACTAAAACCATAATTTAATACAAAATGTATGCAATAACCGTCGTTTGAAAAGAAATTGAAATTCAGGTTTACTCTTAAATTTTTAATCTTTAATTTCATTCATGACACCATTGACCTGTACTAGCTGCTAAAACAGTAGGTTAGTGCCATGCGTTCCCGTACGTGATGATCATTATATTTTGACGTGGATCAGATCATCACATCAGAGCAAGTAAAAAGGCTAGTATAGGTAGTAGCCGTGGGGAGTGTCGGAGACGCACGCACGCACGCAAGCTGTCGCGCTGCATGCATGCATGATGGCGCGCTGGCGTAACGTAAATGCCACTCTCTGACACGTACGTACGTACACGAACACGAGCACTGAAAGATCGAAAAACACTCTCCCGGTTCATGTGCTGCGGGCTGCTGCCTGCAACAGCTCTTGTTGCATGCTTGATCGCCTCGTAAACCACTGCGGCTTCGGCGGTCGATCCCTCGTCAGATATGCAGGCTGTGTGTGCATGCCGTTAATTTGTTCCTTGTGTGCACATGGTTCCAGTCGGCAGTCGTCCTACATTAATTAATTACTAACTCAAATGATATTTGCAGGCTACTAATTAAGCCCATGACTTTGTGTCTGCATTAAGTATTGTTTCCCAGTATATATGCAAGGGCCGTACGGTCTCAACAGTGAACGCACGCACGCGCCGTACGTGACAGACGATCGACAACACAACATGCATACTCCTACGTGCATCTTTCTCAACGGCTCGCAAGCAATACTGCAACAGCATTGTAACAAAATCAAAATTAGCACGCAGCTCAAAATCCCAAATATTATATAGTTAATGCGGTCGTCATGTCGATCTGGATTGATCCCGGCTAAACTGCTAGCTCGGGCCTCAAGCTGCACTGAAACCCACACTAGGGGATGCATGCCGGATCTTTAGACACACACACACACCCCTCGCTTAACGACGGTCTAGATGTTCGAATTACTCTCCTCGAAAAGAACCATCGTCTACACCCTGAGTCCCTCCGAATTACTCTCCTCGAAAAGAACCATCGTTCTACACCCTGAGTCCCTCCCTCCCAAAATAAGTATTATTATGAGATGCAAATTAGTCAAACTTCTTTAGCTTTAATTAAGTTGATTCGTCCTGTTCGCTTGTCTTATTAGCTAAATTTATCTATCGTCCGAACAGTATTTTTCTTTCACACCAAATCAGCCGGCTTGTCTTATCCTAAATAAAAAAATATTAGCAACACTTACATATCCAAATAAGTTTATCATCAAAATCTAACAGTTCATCTAACGATACTAATTAGGAGTTACAGCGTAGATATTAATATTACGTTTTCCACTTTACCTTATCCAAACGACCCATTGTTCTACCTGCATTTTCTACTTGGCTTATCGAAAATACCATCCGCATCACAACTCCGAAATTTGTTGAAACAAACATGCGTTTGTAAATTGTAACGTCACTTTCCAGTGATATGAGAGGTTCGTAGCTCTCGTGGATGAGACCGAAATCTCGCTGCTGTGAAAATGGTGAAGTTTTGGCCAAGTCGTAGATGAGCCTCATGGTCAAGAATTTAAAAATTTAGTAACATCAAATGTATGTCGTTACTCCATGTGATTTTTAAAGATGTCGATTGAGTTAAAAAATAGTTTTGGCCACCAATAATAATAATAATAATAATAATAATTATAATAGATGTACTTGTACTTGATTCAGATCTAATAATCTATTCTAATAAAACAGGTGAAAGTTCAAAAGGTTTCAAGTAAAGATCCATATCTTATTGATTTATTTTTTGTCAAAACGAACTAGAAATATCGAAAGCAAATTTAGCCAGGATTTTAGCTAAAAATAAACAGATAGGCGCCATCGAACATACAAATTATTTTTCAGGCACCCATTACACTATCGTGCATGCGGATCAGAATGACCATGTAGGCATGTACAGCTGAGTCAAACAGTTTGCTAGGCTGGCATAACATGATTCTAATTTCAGCATGTTCGGTGCATCAGAACCTACAAGGAATGAACAGGGAAGCTCCAACTTGACCCCATTAGTTTACAGCTGGATAAGTTTTCAAAAGTCCAGATTATAACAGTCAGTCACCTTATGAAAACTACAAAATTCACATTGGACGGAATGATTAGACCTACTGCCATGGCACTCTAGTTTGTTTGTACTGATAGCTCATCCTCCAGGTAGTTGTACTCAAATGTGAAGTCATTCTTGATTCTTTGGCACCTGCAAGCAGTGTTAGCAACAGATTATAGCTATCACTGGTACAAGAGTGTACCACCACCCCCACGATGCACAAAAGAACAGGACAAAAAAAAAAAAAAAAAGTAAACACCAAATGCACTACGGTAACATCGCTTGAAGTTAAGACCCACATACCATCCTGAGCCATCCTCAGTGACATGAAAATCAAAGTATACATATGATCCCCGCTCATACTCATCAGTCGTGACCTGTGGCTCCACATGCCGCTGGAACCAGGTATTGTACCTCCGGTGAAATCTCCATGATTGCTTCTTCAGTTCTCTAGCAGCCAAGTATTGTTGGTATGTGTTCTGCAAAAGAACATTATTAGGAGTAAAACTAAGAACTGATGAAAATCTGCTGGTAGTGGCAGGAAAAAAAAATATAATTTGGAAAGATTAAGGAAATTTTACCTGTTGGTAGTAGAACGCAAAGAACAGCATGTCAGTAGCTAATGTGTCGCTACCAATTCTTTCCCAAAATGTAGGATGCGATACAATTGGTGCCTGAATTTGGGGGTAACTAGCAGGGGTAACTGCAGGGTGCCTCTGAAAATGAGTGGATAAGAAAGTAAGAACAATGCGCTAGAAACTTTGTAGCAGGTACCCATGTCCTTCAAAAACCCATACCGGAATGTAAGTTTTAGCACGCTCGGAGTCCTTGGGTTGTGGAAGCCTGTGGAATGCAGCTTCGAGCATTTGCAGATTATAAAGCTGATCATGACCTGAACTAGCAGTAGTTCCGGTAAGGTTATCTCCGATTGCACCAAGATCAGATACACTTCTTCGGCCGATAACACCAACACCAGATGATGACATTCCAGGTTGCAAAGGCTGCCCAGGTGATAGATCAGTATCCCTAGGCAGCTGAGTGCTTTCTGCTGCAGGTGCTGAAGGATTCTGTGAAACCAAACCAGAAAATAGTCTTGAGATGTAACAGGAAGATAAGCACAGAGAAGCAGGATAAATTCTCGAGGACAGAAATATATTTACTATGTCAGATTGGTTGGACTTTTCACTTAAAAGAGAATAGGACGGTGAGTCCAAGCAGTTTGTTTGGACCATACAGATAACAGCCATCATATAGTTCAATGATAATTAAGAATAAAAAGCCTGAGACCTTGTAGAGCGAGACAGATATGCAAAAGGCAAACTAATACAATAACATGTTAGCAATCACACATTAGTTTTCTGGGACATAAATGCTTCACCAATTTTCCACTTATGGATTTGCAAGGACCATAACATCTGTATAAATATATAATGTTTTCCAAATTTCAGTGGTAAACAAAATCCTGAAATTACAAATATTTTGAATATTGCTTTCAAGAAAAAGCACATGAGCATGTTCCTTGATGGATTAAGTATTTGTAGCTCCTTAGACACTTCCCTTCCAATAATATACACAATTATAAGCATTGTTGACTGTACTGAAAAGCTTTTGGCTGTTTAAGGATATCATGATCAGACATGTGCTTATATTGCTTTCAAGAAAAAACCCCATGAGCATGTTCCTTGATGGCTTAAGTATTTATAGCTCCTTAGACACCTCCCTTTCAATAATATACACATTTAAGCATTATTGACTGTACTGAAAATCTTTTGGCTGTTTAAGGATATCATGATCAGACATGTGCAAACAAAAAAGTTCGAGGACATGTGCAAGCGCAAAAGCTTGATATACCGAATATGGAATCTTTGCGTCATCTTCACTTGTTTGTTTATTTGCTCCCGTTGTTGCGGAAGATTCCACACCAACATCTTCAGCCAAAACTTCTTGTTCTTCACTTTTTATATGCCCAGCATCTGCACAGATGGGTAAATTCTCAATGCATGACAAACAACTACAAATAATAAAATACTTCAAACATGGCAATTTCTTTGCCCAACTGAAAGTAAAAAATAATCCAGTGTTTTTCTACAGAACTGGGCGTTCATGAATTCTGACATTGTAGATGAGGTAATACCTGATCCTTGAACTCCAATTCCAAGATTCACTTGGGAAGATATAGAGGAACTCTGTGAATTGAACTGCATAAATAAACTGATCAGTGTGAAAAAAAGCAGGCTATAAGTAGAAGCAAGAAAAAAATTTAAAGACATTTGGTGGAATAAAATTATTATATTATACAGTGGCAAAAAGCTGAAAACTACCACAAACATACAGATTTGGAAACTTATTTCACAGAACTACACTTTATTGCCCTTCTGTATCAGGACTATATTTCAAATTATCTAAACTACTTCCACTGTCATTTTATCATATATTATACCTTTTTAAGAATTTATATCCGAAATTATCATCCCATTTCACAAACCTAGAATGATTGTGTAGTTCATTATATAAATTGCTAGGAGAAAAGTTCTGCAACCTGAAATGACAATGGGAGTGTAGTCTTATGAAATAAACACTACTCCCTAAATTCCAAATTATAAGACTTTTGAATTTTCTAAATAAATTCCTTTTACTATGCTATGCATCTAGACATAGTGTATATCTAAGTGCATAGCAAAAGCTAATGATCTAGAAAATCCAAAAAGTCTTATAATTTGGAACGAAGGGAGCAGCTCTGAGATGCAGAAGTCCAGAAAATTTTAGTTCCATGAAATAACTTTGTAAGAGTGTAGTTTTACAATGATTTTTACGATGTGTCAATATCAGTGTAGTTTTGTGAAATTTACTCCTTTGAAAAGATAAATATAAACGGTTAGTCCTCACATAACTTCATCTTTTTTGTATAGTTTAGGGCCTCAATGGTGCTTCAAAATTTATAGGGTGGTAAACCACATTGAGGATTATCTCTAAAACATTCCAATACCTTTTTTAGTTGATTTGGTACATAAATAGAAGTGTTACCATGATTGGCCGATAGCACCTAATAAGGGGTTTAAGTGTCATGGTCCTTGTCCATGATGGGATAAACACCACTGGGAAGATGGCCAGGTGGAATGGCTTGTTGGGATGAGGGACTAGATCATACATGAGAGGGACACAAGAGTGGGAAAAAAGATTGATTTTTTGCTTGCCTTTGCTTGATACACCTCTCCATTATAGAGTTTTCATTGTGTCCTAAGTGCTTGCCTTTGCTTGAACACCTCTCCATTATAGAGTTTTCATTGTGTTCTAAGGAATATGGATCTAATCGACTACACAAAAAATGTAACCTTACCTCTAGCAAACCCTAACCTTAAAAGAGGGTCTACAGTGACCAGCTTAAGGAGCCCAGTTGGCTGCCCATAACAATAAGATATAGAAGACTAAAAGGTGCAACAGTGACAGAGAATAAACATAAGAAACAAAGAGAGTAGAATATGGATGTGCTCATCCAAGTTGTATTTCCTGCAAACTTTAATATTGTAGTAGCAGCAGTAGGAACCTGTTGTAGAAGGGGATTTGGCTGTTGTGTTGGAAATTGCTTCTGATTCATGCCAGTTATATGAGAAACATTCAGAAGGCTGCCACCTTGCTGTTGTACTTGCTGCAGTCTTTGTATGTACTTCTCCCTGTGATCAGCAGAAATCTCAGGCCTTCCACGAAATTGACTCTGGAAATAGAGAGAAAATGTCATATAGGCAAACAAGTATTTGTGAGCCCAACGAGGAATTATCAAATAGAAGTTCAGAATAAAAAGTTCTATTCAGTACAAAAGCATCAATTTTTTTGGATGCATACAAGCAGACGTGTTCAACAGGAAAAAATATTAATAATTCACAAACAAAACCAAGAACAAGCTCAGAATAACCTTACACATGATATGAACTCTCCAGTAAAAAAAAGGTTGATATTTTGGACAAAATTGACCATGGTTTTTGAGGCGTACCCCAGACGCCGCAGGGACACCATAGGGCTTTAGTTACGCCATATCGCCTAGGCATCCAGGCATACCCCAGAGCCACAGGATGCCGCAACGCCTCAAAAACAATGAAATTGACTTGAAAACTAAATTGATACTGTTCTTTCTCTTTCTATTGATTAAATACTAAGGTGTACATGGGATTTGTTGATGTTTTAGCATGATTCTTCCATTTATCACAAAAACCTGCATGCACTCACTAAATATTCTCTCTTGTCTCCAGTATACTTGAATTGGGGTAGCTTGGTAATTCTTCTTCTCTCATTTCACTTGATTTCATACTATTAGTTCTTGTTCCCATTCCTCCTAATACACCCTATAATTTAAACCGTGGGAGAAATATTCCAGACATCACTTAAATTTGGCTGGATGGAACAGTTGCTGTTAAGAAATCTGATCAAGTGACCAAGGGCAATTGGATTGTATAATAAAAATAAAATAACAGAAGAGGTACATACAGTTTCACTTTGATTTTGAAATGTGGCAGCAGCTTGAGGTCTCCATTGAACCCCAGAAACAACTGGAGGAAAACACTCTTCCACCAAGAATAGGGTTTTCATTTGGGTTAGCAGAATCAGAGCTAATTGCATCATTAGTCCTGGGAACCTGCTGGGGTTGAACTTTACTACCAAGAGGCGTAACCAACTGCTGAGAAAGACCACCACTGTTAATCTTCTCGTCAGTGTTCAATATATTTCTTTTGGACAAGTCATTTATTGCAGGAAGTGCACTAACCGATCCATTTCCTGGGACTGGACCAATAGTTATGGGAGCTGTACCTAATGCCTGACTACTAGTTATTCCTCGAGCTATGCCCCTGCCAATTCCAATTTCAGTAATAGCAGGAGATGGTCGTCGTGGAGGAAAACTCATGCTTTCATCATCCTTCAAGGTGGTAGATAAGTTTGCAGGAATTGAGGTAACAGCAGGCGTATTCTCAGGAGCACTTCTTGGAATAGCAGAAGAAAGTATTGCAGCCGCTGTGCTGGGAACAGTTGGTCGCACAGGGGAATTAATTGTTTCTGCAGGTACAGAAACAGCTGCACTACCAGTACTGACAGCAATGGGCACAGCTGGTACTGAAGGTCCAGGATTTCCACCTTTTGCAGGCGGTGTTTGTGGCGCAGATTCAGTATTGCTTTCTTGTGAAGCTGTCTCCTCTGTTTGATCTTGTGATGTACTTTGTGAAGGAGTTGTTGATACTGTAGGCTGAAAAGAAAAGATGAACAGTTGGTAAGACAACAGACAGTCAATAATCAAAATGACAAAAGGATCGACCTGAAAACACAATTCTCTAATTTGTTTGTGGACATGTTCTTATTGTACCAATATTGTAGCAAAACTAACAGAAATTCAAGTTGAGACGCTGATGGGAATGGACAAATATCAACAGATTCAACACTCGCACTTTCAAATTTACAGAAGCAAAGCTGGCATTTATTTATCAAATATGAGATATCAAATGCATATTAATATAAATATTATCTTCCATTTCATCTGTACCACAAACCACCAAAATAAATAATAACAGCATGAACCTGAGTAGGTGAAGATGCAACTGAACTCTTTGTGCTCAAAACTGCAGTAGTCGAAACAGAAGCAACACCCTGCCAAAAAATGAAACAAGGCTGAAAATATATAACTACACAGGGGACAAGGGGGGAAGGGGGGGTTGTGGAAGCGAAACAAAATGTAAATACATAAGGCAGAGGAGCTGCCTAAACAAAAAAAAAAAGGCTAAATGTGTACATAAAGAGGACATCTGCTATTGATAACAATGTTTGTAGCAGCCATATAAAAACTGTTAATTTTCAGTGTTACCAGTAAACACACGTCTAAATCAACGCATATTGCACTGTAACTCCTGCCTGACATGGCTGAACAAACATCTTACTCGTTTCAAAAGGAATCATGCCAACAAAGGCAGAGAAGAAGCTAAACAGACATGAGACGACAGGAGAGAGGGGACCCGACGGCAAAAGACAGGAGAGGAAGAGGATTGGCCTGGGAACTATACTTTTCAGCATTGCTATACCACTACCCTGCAGCTAGTGTATCTTTTACTGCCACTGGTGGGCCACTGTAACACTGTTGATTCTGCTAGTTGTTTCCATTCACATAGTCATAAGAATAAAAACAAATTAGCCAGCATTTATAGCTTACCTTCACAAGACTAGAAGGAGCAAGTGAAACCATGTCTTCAAGTGCTTCAACCTTCTCCATTGGCAATGTGCTATAGAGGTCCTCAACATCACTGAATTCATCAAAGTCTTCCTAAACATGAACAAAGAAAACAAAAAATAACAAATAAAAGGTCGATCATATGCCTGTAAAGTTATCACAATTCACAATTAGCATTCAATAATACAAAAAAAAGGATATTACTCCCTCCGTCCCAAATTAGGTCATTTTGGATGACCTACAATTTGGGATGGAGAGAGTATGAGTCACAGACATACCTGATTACGCTCAACATAGTCATCAAGGAAATCTTTAACATCATTGACTTGCTCAGGGCTCAACTCATCATTATCCAGAAGTCTCAAAATTGACTCCAATTTCTTTATATGAGCTTTATGTCTCGTAATAGACTTCTCTAAATGTACCTAATCATGCAAAATCACTTCTTATACAGTACAAGTTATAGAAACAAGTTCCACAAATAAATAGTAAAAATAGGATTAGCATGGAATGAATACAGCTGTTCTTACCAGTCGAGGTGGTCTTTGCTTTCCCTTTTAATTGAAAGCCCTTCAACCTCTGCTTCAAAGTTATCAATCTGGCTTTCCAAATCACTAACCTGTAAAAAATAACATGGTCCAAGAGGTACATTAGAGATATTGTGAGCACTTACAACAATAAAGCAAACGATAGTCATAGCAGGAGCCATCAGTAATGACAAAACTACTAAGTAGTAAAATTAAACAATCATATAAACACCAAAGTGATATTTGCAGAGCAATCAGATCAAAGAAACTAGTTACACCCCATTCTGGATTGTCTACCATCACAACTAGACAATCAAAGTGTGTCAAAAGGGACCAAACTCAAGGTAAGGTATTCAATAATCCCAAACAACATAGCATACAGGGGCCCATTTGGTACAGTTCCAGATTCTCATAGAAACATTTCAAATCCAGATTCTCTAGAAACATTTCAGATCCAGATTCTCTAGAAACATTTCAGATCCAGATTCTCTAGAAACATTTCTTTAGTGAATATAAAATTATTTCGTGGAAGCAGTGGGTTAGCTGGCTGGAATCGAATCAGAATCAAAACCAGGCAATTAGGCATAACACCTAAGATATCATTTCGCTCTTGTAGGTCAAAACACCAAAACATTTCTCTCTGATTCTCACGAAAACATTTCCAGCTGATTTGGCATGAGTCCTGTCAATTCTAGATAGAAACAGAACTGAATCTATCATAAAAACAAGCCCTAAACATCCAAGTGTTAGTTTCAAAGCAATTGTATCAAAGATCAAAGAAACTAGTTACAACTTGCAACCATTCTGAATTGTATCATCATAAGATGATTCTATTTGATCTACAAATACTATATGGAAATCGAATTGACATGAGGCCAAAGAGACAAAAACCATGTCCTCAGAAATGAATTGAAGACCCAAGGTATTCTCAAACAAAATAGCATACATATGTTGCACTTTACCTATGTCTTTTGGTTAGCATACAGAACAACAGATATGAAATCATAAGAGCACAAGAGTAGCAATTCAGGATCGCAACATACCACATTATTAAGCCAGTCTCTTGTTTCAGCTTTGGCCTTCTCTTTGGGATCCTGCACCAAATAAGAACTAATTATTAATCACAAAACAGGAGTTGCAAGATAATGAGGTCCACAGCAACGCAAGATATAACACTACACCAGACTGCCCTGAGTTATTGGCATTTAATTCATGGAAGTATAAATTGCATCTCAATGCCAACATTGAATACTAAGTTCAGACTCAATTGCTCTATCCTAACTAAGTTTAACTACTCCAGGAAGAAATGTGCCAGATCACATACGCTTACAAGGCTACAAGAAAAATAGCACAAAATAATTTTGAAACAGTATCCTCATTCTTAGGACAAGGATGTTATATAAACAACTAAACACATTTACATGAAGATAGGAAAGTATGATAGCACAAACGAAGTCCCAAGTGCTTACTGTTTTTGGTTGCTGACCTAACCCTTCTTTTGAGAAGGCCTTAGTTTTTGTTTCCTTCTCACAAACTTTAAATCGTTCCATCTCTCGTTCAATCTGCTTTCGGGCATCCATCAGAGCCTGCTCATAAGAGGCACTAACCTATGTCAACATATATCACAATCAATTAAAACCAGAACAGTAAGGTATGTAAACTTAAAAGTTATCTGCATTTGGCAAACGAATAATATATCACATGAAGAAAAACATTACTTCAAGAAAAGCCACTGAGATATGCAAACAACTATTGTCAATACTAAAATCAGGAATCATACCACAATTCTTCAGCAACATACTAACATTTTTATTCGGTCACTAGTAATATATACTTCACATTGACATTTTGGATGGTTAAAATAGAATACCAAGTACCGACTACAACATGAAGCACACAACTCTAAAATCTTGTTATCTTGAAAGTTAGCAGAGAGGCTTAAGGAATAATGACCTTATAAACTCAAGAGCTCTACTGACGATTTGTGAAGGCTGAGCGAAACGTACAAAAAAAGAACAGCGGTCCAAGTGAAGGGGGTGCCTTCATCAAACTTTCAATGGCATCTCAAGTGACGACACCTCAATCTACCTTAGCCTTTGACGATCACAAGGAGAGATATAAACGAGAAGCCTGGTACCATAATCTCTAGACAACATATTTACTCCATACTAACAAAGCTCAATTATGTTTCTGCATTTGTCAGGACTCTGACTT
Organism: Chrysopogon serrulatus; assembly: GCA_015844335.1. Taxonomy (NCBI): domain Eukaryota; kingdom Viridiplantae; phylum Streptophyta; class Magnoliopsida; order Poales; family Poaceae; genus Chrysopogon; species Chrysopogon serrulatus. The sequence goes on along the minus strand of JADLZL010001770.1, from coordinate 98,031 downwards.
TAAAGCTCGGGATCTCCCAATTGAGACCATCTAATAGATCTTTAATCACAGAGTTCTTCATATATATGAGCAGTGCCTTCATATACTTCATAAACTTCGCTAAAACTAATGATTCACTATCACTCATGTTTTTTTATTTGCAAACTCAGTTCAAGCAGGTATGTTTTACGTATTTCAACAAGAATGCAATGAAGTCAATGTGTTGCTCATCAAACAAATTCTAAATAGACCAGCTACGCATAGTGCTTTAAAAATTAGATACCAATATGTACCAATCCCAGTTAAAAAATGAACTGAGTGGACTTGAAGAGTAATCTCAAAGCCACATTGCTGAGTATCATCTACTTTCACAAATTAAACTGCCCAAAAATAGTATTACATATTGCATGCCAACAACTTTGCATTGCAAGTGGCATCTAGTGGGAACAATGTAGCCCATGGACTGCAGACAATCTTGGTGATGAATAAGTGTGATAACAACAAAATCCACATCCTCAGCATGTTAACCAAACCGTCTAGCATTGTTATTACAGGAGAATCTAGATAATGGAACTGATAGCAACGCCAAAAAGAAGGCACAAAAGAATGGGCAGCTGTTTTAATATTAACATCAAAAACCTCTGCACCCCTGAACCTGACAGGACACATATGAAACTGATCACATCACCAGCTATGCCTACACTGTATCACCCGACTCATCACCTAGATGATATACAATAACGGTACCATTCTCCAGTCAAGCTCCCTACTCACTGATCACCACAGCCACACAACATAACTTGTTCAAGACGCCTTCTACCTGGCACTCAACTAAAGATGACAGCATAACGGCACATTGATCACAGCACAAAGTCATCAAGCAGCAGCAGCATTGCATCGCAAACAATCATGCCCCTCCACGTGCTGACACAGAGCCTTCCCAGGGGAGGGGGCAGGACTCGAGGTAATTCTCACCTTCTTGTCCTTGATCTCGCTGGACTGGATCCACGTCTTGATCTGGTCCCTGTACCGCTGCAGCTTCTTGATCTCCTTCTTGAGGTCCGCCTCGAACTTCTCCTTCTGGTTGGCATTCTCAGTGTCGTAGACCTGCCCCCAAACAAAAACCGTCAACAAAATCCGCGGGCAGGGGCAGGATGAACGGAGGGGGGCGCTGGGGGCGTGCCTTGTTCCAGATGCTGTCGAAGACGTCGACGCCCTCCTGGACCTTCTTGAGGACGCGGTCGATCTCGCCCTGCAGCTTCCGGCTGGCGCCCATGGCTGCGACGGGGATACCCTCACGCTTGGGCGCGGCTAGGGTTTACGATTTGGGGGGAAAAGCAAAGGGGGGTAGAGTGGTGGAGACTGGAGAGGGGAAGGAGACGACGAATTGTTTGGGACGGGTTTTCGGTTTTCCTCGGCCATGGCCCATGCCTATGCCTGCGTGGGGTGACGTTGGCGAGAAGGAACGTGGACTGGGCTGACGTGCTTTCTTCGGTCCGGGAGATCTGGGCTATGGCCCTGGGCTGATAACTTATGACGGCTCGGACATTAAGCCCAACTATGTCTATAATAACAGGCTTGGGCCAGACTAGTCCGCTTTAGTAAAAAAATTGTTTCTGCCTTGTTTTTTTATAAGAAAATTGTTTCTGCCTTTTGAATTATCACCGGAGGAGTAGGTGTCTCTTCTCCCACATTCTAAGAGTGTCTTTGGTCGAGCTCTTCTCGGCTCCAACTCTGGCTCTGGCTCCGTGTTGAAGGATCCAGGCAAGAGGGAACAAAACAATGTTTTTTTCTAGCTCCTAGTTCATTTAGAGAAACAACTTCTATAAACAATATCATAAATAGTGCGCAAGTTGGAGGAGCTGGAACCCTTAGAAGCGCTTCCAAATGTCCCAAACCGGACAAGTTGCATCCCTCAGCTTGTAGAACTATTTTCTCTCTATGTTGGTTATAAGTATTTTTCAAGGTAGTTTTCATCCTTTCTAATAGTTTAAATAAAAAGATCCAATAAACAGAGAATAATGTTTTTAAACCACAATAAATATCTATCTTTTAAAACTGATTATGAGAAATTCTTAGAAAAATATAGTGATACACAAGAAACCCAAATAAAATATTTAGAGTTCATGAATAACATATCTAGAAGTTTCTAAAAACTAGATTTTCCACAAGGTTCTAAAAACTAGATTTACCTATAGGAATATGAAAATCCTCTATTTTTTTTGAAACATTATGAAATTCAGCTAACATGAAAGCAACATACATTAGTGAATGCATTCATGTTTGCCACATCTTGTGTTTTTGCTATAGAAAGCTTTCAAAATGCAAACTGATATTGATTAGAATGTCTTAGAAATTATCCAGGTTTTTAGTTATTTTCATTTTCTACTAATCCAAAATTTAGAAGCTTCTAGAGATATTCTCAGAGCTCTAAATATTTTATTTTGTTAGTGTCCCAATCTATTTCTAGAGTTCTTTTGTGATTTTTACAAGCTTAGAGATATTTTTATGGTTCAAAAAAAATTACCAGGTTTTCACCAGATTATGTTCATGGTGGAAGTTTCACTGCCGCGGCCAATCCAGGGATGGAATTCATACCGTACATACATTTTTTTTTTTTTTTTTTCGGTACTACTAGTAGGCAGCCAGGCCGTGCCTACATACAAGGTTTTTAGGCACAAAAGATTGTGATTTTAAGTGCTATATGCTCTATGGGTTAGAGGGCAATGGCTTATAACACATAGATGGACCACGGCAACTTAAGCTGGGTAGGGTGTGCTTACATAAGGTGCACCACTTCGAGATTTTTGAGACATAACAACATCAGCCGAGAAAGGTGAAGGCCACAAATATAGACAGAGAATTTAGAGAAATGAACTTAAACTATTACAGTTATGACTTGTGCCGTGGACTTTTTATCCCTAAAAAGGTCACACCGTTGTTCGAGTAAAAAAAAAAAAGAAGCACATCCTTTAACCCACTGACCAAGGTCAAATCTGCAACTAAACAAAATCTTGAAGAGAATGTTTTTTTCATATATATGATATAAAAAAAAGCTGGCTTCTTTTGCCATTCGTGTACTGTTTCAACAGGTTCTTTAAATGCCCTCCTATTTCAGTACAAAGGGCTTTTACATGAATTACACAAATTATGTATCACATATTCCACCCAATTGGGTTTATATACACATCTACACCACATTCCAACAATGTGTCAATTGACCTGGCCCGTGAACAGCATATATCTTGCAAAGTTGCATTCACGAAATCTTGTTGCCCAAGCATGAAAGAAAATAACAGTCAGTTCCTGTCTTTCCTCGTTGATAACCAATTATCTACAACTGATGGCCAGCCACCTTTAAGTAACTATCGTCCGGTCGGTCTTTCAGTAACTCTATCATGTCACATGGCTGCAGCTGTTCTTTTCTATGATACATATCCTGATGAACTCCTGTATATCTCATCAGCTTGCGCTACTGGAACATAGACGACATCTGTTAGGGAGCTGTGGGTTCGTCCGTAGAAAACATACACAAGAACACCCATCAGCAGCCATATGCCAACTCTCATCCACGTGTCACCCCTTAAGAACACATTGCAAGCAATTCAGGTTAATCACAAAGGGGGAAGACAAGTCAGTCATTTACAACCAGTATTTCCTTAGAAACAAAATAAATAGGATTAGACACTAACCCCAGGTTTATCAACAGATATGTATTTATCAGGATACACAAAACTGGTAGCGCTGGAACAAAAGGGCATGTGAATCCTGCAGAAAACAAATCACAGATATGTACTGTTTAGTCCAAATATACTACTGGTAGGCAGAGTTATGTAAATTTGTAGCAGTACCTCCGGAATGACCAAATGAGTGCCTGCCAGCATCTTGCTCGATCCAGGAGAGCAAGCTGAGGCCAGCCAGAAGGAGCACAACTCCAATAATGCAGCCAATACATATAGGGAGACTGATATAGGACAAAATACTTTTGTTAGGACAATGAGTTATTCTATGTTTGTTGTAATATGACAGATCATAAAATGACCAACTGAAGGCAGTTAGAGTCATATTGTATGGTACTTACAAAGGCAACCATGTGGCAGAGGCTGAAGATGTGAGGATCAGAACCCCTACACACACAGATCCTATGCTTAAAGAGGCTATCTTCCGGCGTTTTGTCTCATCCATCTTGCCTAAAGAATTAACATGGAAATTCGTTCTAGTTAGCTAGCTGAAGTAAAATGTATCTGTTGTGGAACAACGAAATTGAATAAAACCCAAAAGTAAATTTGTATCACCTTTATGCAGTCTTTTATCAATGAGAGGGTCCTTCACTGAGTCTACTACCACAATCACATCCTTTGTCTGAGACAAGTTACAGTTCCCAACTCCAAGAAGACCCCTGTCCCTTTCCTCATCGCATTCCTGGTTCAAACGGAATGATTCTTGCATAGAGGGTGGCAAAGGGACCTCATCTGGAGGGACATATCTGAGTATCAAGATCGAGACAGCAACTATGGTGAATGCAAGGAGTGTGCCTACACTGACCTGCAACCAAAAGAAATATTTTTTATTTCACTCCTGCAGGAAGTTTCTCTTCCATAATCCATTGTAAAAATGGCTATGATGATACAAACAACCACAGATAGCTGGTTCCTTACCATTCCTGCTAACTGTGAAACATCCATTGCAAAAGCCAGAGCAGCTGCACATATGCCAGTCACAATTGTGCTCTTAACAGGTACTTGAGTTTGCTTGTTAACATCAGAGAAGAAGGAAGGCAACAGACCATCTCGTGCCATGGCCATAAGTATTCTAGGCTGCGAAAATAACAATTCAAATCATAATGAAACAAAGTATTAAAATATCATCTACCTAGTGCTGATGTTGTATGCCATAATACTAAATGCCTACATCTTCGCTCACAGATGTGGCATGGCAAATTAAAGTTCATTGCGGCATTTATTGAATGGGATTTAAATTGAAAAGCGAATGGGGGTCAATAATGTAATTGATGGATAATGTCGAGTTAAATGAGGAAACCAAAGTGACAGATCGAAGAACAGATATATTATATTTTAAGGTCTGAAGTCACTGAGTTTTGGCCAGTTACAAGTTATTGCAGAGTAACTGACAGTGGAATGGAAAGTTCACATGCAATAGGATAAACTCAAATTCCGTTCAATTTCAGCCACTGGTTGTCATCAGGAGCAAGTCATAATAATACTTCTATGTTTTATCAGTGTATACCTGTGGAAGAAGTGAGCCCATCAAGGTCGAGCAGAGTGCAAGAACAGCACCACTTGTCACAACATACCTAAAATTATATGGTAAAGTCTGTAAGTCGATGACTGGTATACACAAGAGGACAAACAAAAAAAACAGGACTTACATGGCCCATTGCATTCCATGTTTTGAAAAGGCTGATGAAATAGGAGTATCTGGGTCCATGGCAAAATACGGTACCAGCCCAACAATAACAACAGAAACAGCCATATATAACGCACAACAAATAGCCAATGCTACTCCAATTCCCAATGGCAGATCTCTTTGCGGATTCCTAACCTGCAGGGGTCCAAGGGAGATAAAGATGAACTCTTGTAAAAGAAGAAGTGCATATCTTTGGCAGATGAGGCCTTTCTAACCTCTTCAGCTGTACTAGCGACTGTATCAAAACCTATGTATGCAAAGAAAACAGTTGCTGATCCAGCAAGCATTCCATTTACTCCATATGGAAAATACCTGGAAAGTTCAGATATTAGCACCAAGTAATGAAATCCCCCAATAGAAAGAAGCACCAAGCCTTTATGCATTACCCGTCAGAAACCTTGTATCCATCCCATCCTATTTGGAAGCCAATATAACTACCAGCCACAATAACAAATATCATTACACAAGCATTCAGAACTGTTACGACTCCTTGTGCAAATGAACTCTGCAACAGTTCAAATAGAATGGCCATAAGTTCTTCTGAATTTGTGGAGAAAAGGAATAAGAAATTATGAATCGATCAAAGTGGCAACCTCTTTAATTCCCATGCACAATAAAACAGTCACAACAAAAACAAGAGCAGCTGCGCAGGGGTCAACAATGATACCAAACCATGGAAGCTGATGGCGTGCTAAAATCCATGGCAGACTATCCTGTCCTCCAAAAAACAATGCCTGGAAAATAAATAAAGTTCATCAAACCAGGCCTATGATTCAAAGCATTGACTATGCAGAGTAACTAGACCCATCACACTTACTAAATTTGGAGATATGCCACGGGCAACAGCAGATCCACCAATAGTATATTCCAGCACAAGAGCCCACCCAATCAACCAGGCAACACTAGGTAAATAAAACGACCATGTGAGTTCATTCTAGGCATTTGTTTATAGATAGAAAACTTGAGATGTAAATTTCTTCATTTGCATATTGACAAAATAATACAGTTCATCATACTTATCCGAAAGAGCTAGTATTTCATATCATAAAAGAATGTATTCTTAATCATGGGTCAGTAACTTACCCTTCTCCAACACAGATGTATGAATAATGGTAGGCACTTCCAGCAGAGGGGCAACGACTAGCAAGCTCAGCATAACAGAAAGCTGAAAGCGCAGCTGCTATTCCAGCTATCAGAAATGAAATTGTCAATGCTGGACCAGCGTGCACCCTAGCAACTGTTCCCACAAGAACAAACACTCCAGCTCCAACTGTGGAACCAACCCCTGATTGAAAATATAGGTACATCATGAAGTGGAATGATTGAAAAACTCTATTACTATAGAATCTGATGATTCAGCGCATCAAAGTTTTCACTTTCAAGAACAAGAAGCATCGAAGTAACCTATTATATCACCATACAAGCTTATACTAGAGTAATTTATCTTTACAAAGAGTGAACAAGTCGAAGGGGAAAAAAAAGGCGACAGTTGGAGTGGAGGGTCAGGAAGAGATCACCATCCACAGCTGGCAGCCAACATTGACTAACCTATTAAAAAAAAGGGGACAAGTCGAAGGAAACCAACTACCAATAATAGCAGTTACTACACAATACAGGGCAAGTCCGCTATCCGCCTGAAGCGCGTCTGAACGTATGTCAGACATCATGCAGCCATCCAAATTACAGGAGAATAACAAATCAACATTTTTTACTCGAACAGAGAGAGCACGAAAACTTGCAAGTTGAAGTAGAGACAATTCATGCAGTAAACCCCACTAAAGTACCAAATAGTATTAGGGCCTGTTTGGATCACCCTTGCTAAAGTTTAGGGACTAAAGTTTAGTCTCATTTAGTCCCTAAACTTCCAAACAACTCTTGCTTTTGCTAGAACTAAACTTTAGAAGCCCAAGTTGTGAGAGCATATGCCCCTCTTTAATGCGCTTTTAGTCTCTTTTAGTCCCTAGAACCAAACACACTAGGACTAAAGTTTAATCTCTAAAGTTTAGTCCCTAGAGTAACCAAACAGGCCCTTAGTAATCAATGCATATAGTTCTAGCAGCTCCATTGAGCCAGAACATCCACGAGCCTAACAGTAACAGATTCCCCAGCAAAGCCAGCGTCCTAACCAGAATTCCCTAGAACCCCGCAAAACAATTAGCAATCCAAAACCACCAAAGCCCACATCTTTCATGAACACAAAATACCACGGATTCGCAGGAAAGCAGAACACAGCACAGAATCACAAGGAAGAAGAAACCGCACCGATGGCGACCAGCTCCGGCACGTTGAGCTCCTTGGCGAGCTGCGGCTGGCCCTCGGCGCGGACCCGATCGGAGTCCACCTGTTTCCGCCGCATCAGGCTCCGGAACCCGCCGCCCCATCCCCTCCCGCCGCCGCCGCTGCTCCCCGCCTCCAATGCCATCAAGGTCGCCGGCACGGCAGGACAAAGAACCGGCCTTTCCCGCCTGATTCGATCAGAGGGCGGACAAGGGCATCTGGTTCCGCGGATTACGCGGCGGCTTGACGGAGCGAAAGAAAGAGAGGACGAACAGGAGGGCGAAAGGAGTGGATGGGGACGGCAAGAGCGCGGCCGGCGGCCGCAGCTCCCCCTCTCGCTTTCTTTGGCTCGCGGTTCCCTCTCGCGTGCCTTCTTCTGCTATCGTTCTGACTTCTGACTCTAATCTCTGTTGGAAACTTTGCTTTGCTCTGACCGGGAGAATTTCTTTATAGTGGTACACGTGGAGGTTTTTACTTCTACCGAGCTCCTCTTCTTCGAGTTGAAAGCCACTAGTACTGGGATAGAAATAGAATGTTGTAGTCGCCGAGATTCAGATGCGTTCAACTAACTGATCGCCAAGAATCTTGTTTACTTTTTTCACAATTTTTTATTCATTCAGGAAAATAGAGGGAGGGGGTTGTACGCTTATATATGCGCGAAATTTCACCTTCTGTAACCGAAAAAAAAAAATAATCGGTATACTCATTTTTTTTCTCACAAAGAAATCAGTAGGTTTATCTTATGAGCCGACTTATGTCACCAACCGAACATGTCAAATGTGTTGTTCGAAAGTTATAGTCTCCAAAAATTGGAATTTGATTCGTCGACATGGTTTAAAATTTGGAGTATTTTGCTTATGAATCAAGTTCTGAAAACATTTGGAGATAGACTGCCGACTTGGATTCAGATGCAAATTCTAGCTAGTATATATCCATACTATAATATATCTACATCTACTTACATATACTCCATCTATCTTCTATCTACACACCTAAAAAGACTATATCCTTATCATCCTCTCTGGTGACACCAAATCATAATTCATGCTCACGTTTCCGTATCCAATACGAATCATCTTTCACTCGGAACTCACGCGTCTGCATCCGACGGATTTCGATACGAAGATCGGATTAAGATTTTAGTCTCATCATCAAATGACTGTATTCCTCTAGTGAAGACAACAGTCAATGTATCTTGCAAGACTTCATGCTGAACTGCACGGAGTCTCATCAAGCGAATTAGCCTCCAAGCTGAATTTATTAGTTAAGCATTGAAACAACTAATTTTTAGCAACAAACCATTAGTTGTAGAGATCCAAATAGATGCTTAATGAATACATTGATAAACTTGAATTATGTATACGTCTATTTTCATTCAGCACATCTAACAAAAAGTAAGGGGAAAATGTTCACCTCGACAAGATTACACTGCACGATAATCAGGTAGCCTAATAGCCACTCATTTCGTATATATAATAAAAGGAGACCTTAAATGATAGGGCCCCGGAATGAATCAGGATGACAAGCGGATCTTGCTCACGTGTTCCACGCGTCTAGGGCGTGGTAGATAACATCTGTAGTTTCATATTATTGGCAGTAAACCAGAACGTCATTGGTAATCTATAACTCCTATAATCTTAACCCCCACTAAGCAATTCTCTAGTTTCTGATTGGTCGAAACTTCAAAAGTGACGTCAAAAGAGTTACCTCCACTAAGGCATATTTATCTCCCACTAGCGTTTTCTTTTGAAATAAAAAAAAGTCATAGCACCTAAACCAAGTATCATAATTAAAATCCAATTGCACCATGGTATTCCTCGCAATAAACTCTTCAAAACAAGACCTCACATGGATATATTTTGATAATTTAAACCGTTTCTAAGCAAAAAACCGTTTGTAAGCAAAAACCTAGCAAAACTATATATCACATGGATTACATGGTTCTCTAAAACATGCATAATTTTATAAAGGAAAAACTCCTGAAATTTTGGGAGGGAGATGACCCTCAGGTATTATAGGGGTGGGGGTTCGGGTAGATAAGATTGGGTGATGGCCAGTTCTAATAATCAATACCATATATGTCAATGAATACAACTTCCGCAGTTGACCTACTACATTCATATATATGTATCTACTAATTCATAGTTTCGCCCATTATAAACTCCTTATATTTCTACTTCATACCCGCAGCAACGCGCGGGGTATCCTATTAGTTCTTCATATCTTCTTGTTCGTCCATTAATGTCTGAGTGCTACAAGCCCAACGTAACAAAAAATCTGAAGTCATTTTTTAATAAAAAATAGAAAATTCCGGCCTCTAGCATTCACAAATGAATGATAGTACAGCTATTTAGAACCCGTTCAGGCTTTGACACATGTCATTACAAATTTTGCGACAATAGAAGCGGCTCCTAAAGCCTGGCCATATACGGTGATACAACGTTATGACAGAAAAATGAACGGAACTGAAATCCTAATCCTACTCCGCTTTCGCTAAACTTGCTCAAGAAATCTAGCACTATGGCCTCATGAAGCGACTGTATTCCTCTAGTGAAGACAACACTCAAATGTATCTTGCAAAGCTTGATGCTCGACTACCAAGATGCTGTGGCATCCAATAATTGTTGAAGAATAGCCGTTCTTTAGAGGATTCTCTTGGATGGCCAGACTCCGGGGAGTGGAATGGGGCCGGGGCTTTTCTGCCTGCATCTATCCTTCTTTTTTTAAAAAAAAAAAATTGCATCTATCTTTTTATCGGCAACCAGCGTTGAAGAACACGCCAAGGGGGCCAGGTATGAGAATGGCCGAATGGGATCCTGTCCTTTTCCGAATGCCCATGTGTGTGTGTGTAAACGGAGATGCTTTGCGTCTCCAACTGTTGTGTGCTTCGTCTCCAAGGTCATACTTTTTGTTTGTTTTGTTCCAAATGGAGTAGTTTAGGTCATCCTCGTGGTCCTCGTGGATACAGTTCACCGACTTTTGTTTGTTGTTTTTATGGGATATGACCAGCCAGCGAGTATGCTCGAATTAGCTTTGTACTGTACTTCAGTTCACGCATACTTCCATCTTAGAATTGTTGTTGCTTTTACTTTCTAAGAAACAATTGCTGGTAATTTTTATAAATAATAAATATATGATAATTAGTATTATTAGAGGGATCTTTAAATCTAGTTTTTTTAACAAATTTATTTGAAGATATAAATATTGTACATATTTTCTTTAAATCAAGTTAAATTTGTGACACGCACACCCAAAATGATGATCTCTCTCGGACGGAGTAGTATCCTTTTAGAGATGCATATATATTTTGAAATATTTAAACACAGTAGGCTCCAATCAACGGATTGATTTTTTTAAATACGAAGACGTTCACATTCACCCCATAAAACAGTTTTATTTCAAGCAAGAATTAATCTTTCTTTTATGTGAATGATAGCACAGATGAAGATGTACGTATACTATAAACACATGCACATACACCACTTATAAGCACATTCGAAAGATATAAATCTTGAAATAAATAAAGAAAATATAAATAAACCCTCACTAAAATTGAGGACTTAAATTTAGACGAGCATTCTCAAGAATCCATTTTACAAGGAAGGAAGTTCTATAATAAAATAAAAATTCATATTTTTATATTCTTTTTACACATTACCTTATGTTATAATTTTATTGTACAAGAAAATTTTGATCTTATAATATAAAGACTATATAACTCAAATCGTGCGGTGCTTTTATTATATTTTAATGGAAAACGGAGTGGTACCAATTGACCCAATCATTGCGTTTATTACGTGCACCTGTGGATGAAAACAGATTGGATACGAACGGATATTACTCATACCACATTTGTTTTCATATTTTTGTCCGGATTCGGATTCGAATACGGATAGTATCAATCATGCCGGATAGGATATAATTGGATATCAACATCATAAATATGCAATTTGATTATTCGGATACGGATACGGTATCGGATGTTGAATGTCCGGACTCGGATACGAACGGATAAAAACCTCTCTAAACGAATTCGGTCTCGAATACGATCGGAAAATATCCATACCATTTTCATCCCCTGTGCACCAGGCGATTTTCCCTGTGGACACACGTATATGTCTTGACGTGAGAATAATAAATTATATTTGTGCGGCTTGAAACTGGACACCTTTCTACCCAAGCATCTGCGTAGCAATTGGCTATCCGCGTTCCAAGACAACACCAATTCATCCAACAAAACAATGCATATAATATCATAGATAAGAGCAAGTATAAATATTCTGGCAGATATCATTCTTACTTTTTAAGGAGATAAACAAAACTTGACCAAATATATAAAAATATTATAATATTATAATACATAATAAGTCTTATTAAATAAATAAATAATATTCAGGCAGATATCATTCTTACTTTTTAAGAAAGTTTGACTTAATCTAAATCTAAATTCTTTTTTTGTAGGGAAGGGGTAGCACAAAAGGCTCCTCTCTTCTCCAGGTCAGCTGACGTGCTTTACGTGGCGCCATCCGCTAGTTATTGGACTTGCTGACAGGATTACTCCCTCCGTCCTATGGAGTATGTCGCCCGGAAAGCGTGTTTGTGAGGGGGACATGGTTTTCCAACGACAAAATCCATGGGACAGAGGGAGTATGTGCTAAGCTGACATGCTGTACAGAACGGCAAATCCAAGAATGAACACCTCCTCCAAACAGTGCATGGACAGAATTCCAATGATAGAGGATGAACTTTTTTTTGTTTAAGCTTCAAGAGAAACTTATACAAGGAGGAAAAAAAAAGAGGAATAAACGTTTAAATAGTTGTGATGTAACTATTTATGTTTAAGTATACAACTCACAACTGCTTATATGAGCCAATTTTTCTATTTTATTCCTAAGCCCAAATTTTCCATTTATATGGATGATTGCATCGTCTGTTCATTTATATTTTGGTTGGAATTTTCCACATATATATAGATGATTGCAGACATTCATGTGCTAACAAGGTGACCAGAACCAGGTAAAAAAAGCAATCTCTCTGAGGTTACTTGTCTTATCATCCGATTTATCAATTGTTCAAACAGTATTTTTTCTCCCCCAAAGCAAATCAGCTGAAATCAACTGTTTCGGCTTATTAGTCAACTTATAGGCTATGTCTAGACCGAAGCCTTGTTCAGCTTTTATATTTGTACCAATAATATTAAACATGACAAATACCTTTATATACCACTATTGAACAGGACAATAATACCAGATGAAGGTGTGCAGACGCAAAGAACATGGCAACCACCTTTAGTCAAAATCCACCCATCCAACCGAAAGAGTTCCTCCAAGCAACAGTCCTCATCTCATCTGCTTTTGGCTTTGGCACCACGTCACGCTTTGGATCTGCTTACACTGCATTTACAAGGCATCTTGCCGACCTTATCTCATCTACACAGCGAGGAATCCAGCTCTACACACATGTTGTCCATGAGTCCATTCATCGAAATGGAGAAACAAGAAATGCCTAATGACAGAACTTCCAAGCTTCCAAGCGAATCACACAATGCTGAATCCAATCATACATCAGATTGTTTAAACTATTTCACATATCAGTTCTAGAGAACTACGAACCCACTGATAACCGACAGCTAGCTAAACCTAGCATCAATTGACCTGAGATGGCTAACCAACTACTGGCACCAGATAAAACGAAGCTACCGGCCAACTGTGGAAACAATCAACTGCTACCACCCTACCCCTACTGCTAAATAGTCATAAATGGCCGCTTGCTACTCTTTACACGTGAAATGGCAGGAGCATGCTTAGGACTCATTAAGTCCAACCAGCAAGCTTAGCCCCACAATCTGATCAGACCAGGAGCTCCATCAGCTTCCTCCCCAGTTTCTTCCGATGAGTTGTAGCTCTCGATGGTCTCTTCCTCTGAGAAGTCGTCTTCCTCTTTCTGTACTTGCAGACGATGAGCATTGTCAGCGACCCACTGGGCAAACTCTGGGGTCGCTGTGCACTCCGCAAGTGCTTTCCTGGTTGATTCCTGGGTAAAGTCATCCCATTCCTCCTTGGAATATTTCCGTGGCTGGATGTTGTGGAAGGTGGAGTAGTGATCTTCATCTTCATTGGGTACCACAGGCTTTGTAAGTGCTGAGCAGACCAGACCTGCAAAAAGACAGTGCCTAGTCAAGCCAAACACTACAGTGCGTTGAACTATAAATAGTTTCAATCAAAAAATCGTACGGACAGGACCTGTCATTAGTTCAAACAAATGAAAACACGACTTCTAACATGAATGTTATGACAATAGTATCTTATAAAGAATGATGTGACTAACAGAAAAAACTTTCAAGTCACAAACTGAACTAGTTATGTTACCTCCATTGGCCAAATTACTCCGGCCGTACTGTGTGGCAGAACTTCTAGATGTGGTTCTTCCAAAGCCTATCCTAGATGGACTTAAGAACTGGATCTTGGGACTCTTGGGCGATCCTTGAGTAAGCATTTGCTGAGAAAGGACCTTTGACTGCTTTTGCTTCCTGCAGAAGAACCGGTGTACTCAGTACTTCCAACTAGTACATAGACAACATCAAAGACAGTAGCTTTAGGAACTTACGGGGCCACTGTCCTCTGAACTTTCTTTGCAGTCAACAAAGAGCAAAACCACCAGCTAAAAGCAAGAGCAACCAGTGCTAGAAGAGGATCAAGTGTGCTCTGGAAAGATAAACAGCATGTCAGATATGAAATTCAAAGCAGTTAACTGCAACTTCATCCAAAGCAGTGAACAAGATACAAACCAGACAGATTCTCGAGAAGAATACTTAGAAGTAAGAAGGTAAGGGAAGACAAGATGGAACCACACCTGCATAATGAATAATGTAGCAACAACACGCATAGCCCACTTCACAAATTGTGCTATCCCAGCATCTACACTTCCATCTTTTGAAAGGATAAATCTCCTGACCATCCAATAGCCAAAACCAGCTCCAGTCAAGACCACTGCTACCAGCAGGAAGATAGAAACCTGCAATTCATCATTAACTTTTTTACTTAAAGACTTGTATAATAAGTAAACGTAACTAGGTAAAACTCTATCAGACACTTAAACAAGTAATGAATAATCCATTATACCATACAGGTCAACAAGTGTAACAAACTGAACTTATAAGAGAATCACAGAAAAACTTCCAGTGTTCCAAAACAAAAGAAAAAAATAAAATAAAATAAACAAAGTGTATGGTGATTGGTGAACCATAAGTGCGCAGTCTTCAAGGTGATGTAGCTATTGCAGATGAAGCCATCTTTATGAACAACGTGTCCAATAAATACGTACCAATTATGAGTTATGACCCAGCAGGTATGGTCTCATATAAAAGCATGGAACTCTATATGCATCTTGGTAAATCAGGAGTCAGAAATACATAAGTTATCTTTGCAGACTACGTTCCAATCAT
This sequence comes from Chrysopogon serrulatus, assembly GCA_015844335.1. Taxonomy (NCBI): domain Eukaryota; kingdom Viridiplantae; phylum Streptophyta; class Magnoliopsida; order Poales; family Poaceae; genus Chrysopogon; species Chrysopogon serrulatus. The sequence continues at coordinate 82,904 of JADLZL010001770.1, read as the reverse complement.
AATAACAAAAACTGAGGAGTAATGTGCTTCTTGGTAAGTCAGAAGTCAGAAATAAACAAGTTATCTGCAACGTTCCAATAACAACAAAAACTGAGGCATATTTAATGTGCATCTTGTAAAATGTAAAACATCAGCAGGTTATAGATCAACTTAGCTCCCAAAGGCTGTAGTTTATAATGAAATTGGGTGTATTGCTCTGTCTATAAGTAATAAATTCAGGGTTCAGGCTATCAGTTACTGAGGCCAGGCCCAAAAATAAGATTTAGAACCCAAAAAACAAAACACACAAAAAAATCCCTTCCAGCTTGATACGCATGCTCTAGTTTTTATAATTCTATCCAAAGCCACATAATGGTAAAGATAACAGCACTACAAAATCAACTCGTGTGCTCCATTTCTGATGTAACAGGCATTAGAAAACCGAAATCCAGAATACAAAAGAAAACAGTAAATAATATTGGGAAATTAATAAAAATAGTTAGTTGATTTATTATTAGAAAACGTGCAAGAGGAATTACTTACGGGGGTTGTACAACTCTTCACTCAAGCGAAGTTTTCGAGAATAGAAGAGACCAATGTTGAGAAGTAGTGTACAACATAGGAACCAACACCTAACTATAAGGCGATAAAAAAGAAAATGAAAATGAGTAAGTAAAAATAGTTAGTAAGAAATGCCTTATCAAATCGCTGCAAAATGGTGTGGGTACAAGGTAATTACCACAGATCCATAAATTGCAAGATAAAATAAACTTTTCCTGCCCATTGGTAGCAATTTCATCCCCTAAAAGCGAAGGAAAGGTCAGGCATCAATATTGTTATCGTAGAAAACATGGACAATCAACAAATAAAAAGTACATTGAAATTAGCAGTTCTTTTGTCAGCAATTATGAAAATAACATGGCGCTATCGGTTTAACCAACCAGAACATCATATGTTTCAAATCTAAGGGTAAAATCATAGATGAATCAAAAGACTAACACTACAGGATCACTACAAACTAATCTATCTAAGGGTAAAATCATAGATGAATCAAAAGACAAACACTACAGGATCACTACAAACTAGTAAGCAAATTTCTTGAGGAAAAGGTGTAGACATGTAGGTGAAAGTCCAGTAACAATTAGTAACAAAAATCAGAGAAGCTGTCTCATCACTGTTGGTATTCCAATGATGATATTCGAAAGCATGAATCTGATTCACATGGATTCAGATGATTATAGGCAACGGTACAAAGAGGACTTCCTAATAAACTGGACAGTATTCAATTAAGAAAAAAAAAAAAAAAAACTGGATAGCATCAAAGGACTCAGGTTCAGGATCATAAAAGAAACAATATTCCTTTTTTTTTTAAAAAGATAAACAATAACACATAACATGTTTATTTTATCATTCCGTCCAGTCATGCCAGGAAGGTACTAAGTCTATAAAGACAACAAGCCATGTTCTCTCCAAGACCTCAAGTTAAAAAAAAAAACTTCAAATGCATCAAGTGGATAACAGTCTAACACACTGTGATGAAGTACTGCATTCCAATTTTTAAGTGCATCATGACAATATCTCTCCGGCAATAAAGTACTGCATTCCAATTTTTTTAAGAATAAGAATAAAGAATGAAATGGTCACAGTTGCAAGTATCAATGGAAACAAATCCTTATATTACAGAAAGATATAAATGTTTTTGAGAAAAAGTATACCTGAAAAAGTACAATAAGAACAACAAGAAGGATTCCAAGAGCCATAGAGCTGCTATAGTAAAAGGGAGCCCATTTGCTAACAATTGGTGAGAGGAATAGCAATACAAATCCAATACCAAGGCAAGCCAAACGCCATTTCTGAAACTCTGCATAAGTATTTGGAACAACAAAAAATGATTTAGAGAGAATTGCAACCAATGCTCTTAGTTTATTACTGATGGAAAGAAAAAGGAATTGATTCCATGAACAATCCTGACCTTCCTGAATCGAAAGAGTGAATCTAGCAGGTTTCTTATCAGCCAATTTCACATCAACATATTTGTTGCCATATGGAGAATTTACAGCAGTCCATATCCCATCTTGAAAACCTTGCCATTCACCTGCCTCGCACTGGCATAAATCCATAGAGGCATTCCTGCAAAGGTAAACCTCTTCAGTTTTCTGAACACTGACAATGCTTACATTTACAGTGTGGAGTGTCAAAGCATAACTTACCTATGAAAGCAAACCTCTATTTTCCAATGGAACTTCTCAGGAATCGATTGAGAGACATTCATTTTGACACGAATTTGGCTTGCATAGCTATCAAGATGTAACCTTGGCACTCCAGATAGGAGGACTCGCTCACAAAATTGTCCAGCCAAGGGGGAGGGGACAAATGAAACCTCTGGATTTTCCAAGCTAACACCTGTAGGAATAAACAGCGTGACACAGATGACTAGCAAACACAATAGAAGAATAAATATACATTTTAGTATTAAGTAATCAACAGGAATTTCGTGAACTTAACAGTCATCAGGCATAGACAATCGTCAAGATGCAACAAGCTGATAAAAGGACTACAGGTATAACATCTCACACCATGCTTATACAATAACAGAAGAAACAAAATAAAAAAAGGGCTGTTGCGTCTAGCTACTAGGACATGTTAACATGTTATTAATAATATAGAAAACAATCCCAACAAGATCCGAGCTTGATTCTCAAGGGCAGGTTATTGACTACAGCAACAGTTACCAAATCAAAAATTCTTTGATTCCCACCAACGTAGCATAAGATTGAATATACCTTCAGCAAAGCATATGATTGAATATACCTTCAGCAAAGAAGATGCAACTACCCATCATTGAAAACTGAGCCGCCCGCATTATCTAAAATCCAACCAATTAGGGCATACAATCGCAGCATCCCACAACCTAAATCCAGAGCCAACACAAAGCCCTAAACCCTAGCCGACACAATCGCCGCGCGCGCGCAGCCACTAAGGCAATCGCAGAACAAGAGGAAGAAGGTTTACGATACCGTTGAGCGGCTGCGCCGTGGCATCGTCGCCGGAGGAGAGGATGAGGAGCGCGGCGAGGAAGGCGACGAGGAGCAGAGTGGGCGCCGCGCGCCGGGACGGAGACGGCGAGGGGGAAGACGGGGCGTCGGCGTCCGTGGACGAGGCGGCACTCGTTGCCGACGACGAGGTGGCTTCGGTGGCGGACGGGGCCATCTCGCGCGGCGGCGCTCCAAGCAGATGGCTGGCTGCGCTTCAAAATTCAAGCAAGTCCCTTCCTTTTTTTTTTTTTTTCACCCCGGGAATTTATATGCAGCTCGATTGTTTGTGGCAGACGTGTTTAATGGGGACTTCGCAGTTTTTATAGGAGGAAGCCGCAGCTTAATGGGGAAGGTACTAAAGCATTACTATGGTGGCTGACGAGTGGGGCCAGTGTCGCGGAACACGTGCGGCTTTTGCTAGGAAATTACCAGTGCCTGATGTTTGTTAGGAAAAATTCTCATGCTCCATTCTCTCCAACAAACTCAGGGTCTGTTTGCAAAATCCCACTCTCTTCCAAATCATCTGGATTATGATTAGAATGGAAAATGAATCAGCTTCTCTGTCAATCTCTTCTCACATAGAATTTGCACATGACATTCCCTGCACGTTCATCGAGAGCCCTTGGTTTGTGTGTCACATCATGCCACTTGCATTCAAATTTCAAATGATGGAGCATTATATCTCTATACAATAGGTTTTTTAGTATGCGCCATGGGCGTAGACGCAAAGAGCACATCATATAGACACATTTGTGTTCTTTTTTTCCCATATCAATCATCAAAATTTAACTTCAAACAACCTTTTCTAAGGTATTCATCTGTCCACAATTTTAAGCATGTATATATAGTGTTTAAAGTGTGTCCATAGATGTTTATGATTCCTGAAGTTCCACCTAAATTAAAAGTTTTTTAACGCAAACCAGCTAGATGGGTTAGGTCAGAACCAAAGTCTTTTACCTTTTGGCTTAATCTGACCTAAAAAACTAAAAACTTATAAATGCTTAGATGCGCGGATGGATGGGATTGGGATAACAGATTGTAAGGAAAATCCTAAGAGTTTTTGTATTGGTATTTTCAAGAGTGCCGCATGTGCCAAAGGGCATTTCTTGATGCTTGAATAGTCCTTCCAATGCATTGAGTGTTTGTTTCATAGGTATTGTGTTGGAAACGGGGCCCCATCTAAACCAAACTCATTTCTACTAGTAGATGAAAATTGCTGACATAACACTCTAAGAAGCATTCATTGAGATTTGCCTAACGACTTCAACTCCATAATTCATTATTGCTAAAACTTGAACATAAGCATATGGATCGACGGAATTTGTTCACAATATCTAAGATCCAAACAAGTGAACAGCAACCTGCAATACATGTACAAGCGCCTCCTCAAACCATCTATCTTGCAGAACGAATGGCAGACATTTTACTTGAAATGCTCGTGTGCTCCGACTGAGCCTTGCCACAATCTATTTCTCCTGCAAAATCCAGAACAATTCTAGCATCCTCCAAGAAGCAAGCACTGCCACGACATATAATTAGGGATAATCTGTGTAACTATCGCAATCATTTTGCTTTCAGTCAGAAAACAGCCTCGTATCAGTCTCACAGGCACGTGAAAACAGAGGGAGAAGATCACCCTTGAGAGTGGAATCACAGGTTGAAATTTGGGTAGTCCAAATCCAAATGGTCGAATGCATAGTCGGCCAAGCTATCCATGTATTCATCAATCGCAGACTGAGAACACTCCGAGTGGTGCTCAATCAACTGTGCACAGGAAAAATTAGCAGTACAAGATATGCGTATGCCCCATCATAAGTAATAGTTGCAATAATTTTGTTGTCAGGAAACTTTGAACAACCTGGATTTCATTCATCAGCTCCTTCTCCACCATCTATATCACAATGGTTTTTGGTACACAAGCAGCATAGATGTATTAGCATAAGCAATAATCAATATCAAATATCAGGTTTGTTTTATGAAGGAAAAGATGGCTATACCTGTACCTGGTCCACAGAAAAGTTGTTATCCACCATCTGAAAGATTCAGCAGACACCATGAAGTTGTCATCATCACCACACATACACATTTACAATAATGTAAAGGAACTATACCTCTGTGTCATCCATAAGAAAACTGTTCACCACCTGCATCACGCAATTGAAATTATAAGACAATATGTTTTTCCCGTTTGCATCTTTAAGTCTAATGGCAAGTAATTAATAACTTTGGGAACACAAACGAAGCTTCACCTCTATTTCTGGCATAACTTCCTCAGTGTCCATCAGCACCTCAGAAGCCCTGCACATCAGAAACATATCTTAAAACATAAGGTGCAACGACATAGAATGGCATATGAAATACCAAAGTCTTATTTGAATGAAGAATCACACAGATTAGGTGCTGCCTTGCTAGATGTGGTGTGTGGTATATCATCAGGAGCTTCAGCTCCTAAAACACACTTCTCCCTGTACTTCTGGCGAAAACAAAAATAACAAGAAGGAAAATGTATTGAGATCATCCATGGTTGAATGTCAGTGATATAGGTATCCATTGAATGATCTGAAACAGGGAGAGGCACCTGGAGGTGACTCTTGATCTTTTGTATTGTGAGGCCTCTGACTCCCATAGCTTCCATTGTCTGCTGCAGGGCAGCCGGTTTAGCTTCTAAAGATTGCAACAATTACATGACACAGCATCAGCTTTATAGAACAACAAAAGATTGAAGAGATGAGAAAGGAAGCCCGCCACCCCCAAAATCAAATCAAGGTATGATCAAATGTCAAGAAGCCAAACCATGGGGTCCGCCTTGATATGCCACGGCTTTCACAAAGATCATATGGAGATCATCAGTCCACCGCAAGAAACTCCTTGTTGGTTGCATTGCCCAGATAATGCGAGAAGCCGTCATGCTTGACATGTCAGGAACATCATTGCTTTGTGCTGGTTCATTATTCAACATTATTCTGAAAATCAATCATACAAATGTTCAGTAAAGATAAAGGAAACCAAGCAGTTTGCCTTTTGTAATTAAAAAGACAGAACCCATCAATTTGTGTATATGAGTACGTTTTTTAAAAAAAAATCCAAAAAGGAAAACTGAGATTAAACAGAAGCCAAATTCTGCAGAAGAGAAAAGGCGTTAGTAATCATACCTATATATGTGATGAAGCGAAAGGATTTTAGCCTGTCTGTTCTTCCAGTGAGAACTTAGGAAGCAAAAGGAATTGAGGGTGTATCCTTTCTTCCAGGAAGAACTAGAAAAGTGAGGAATGATGTCCTGAACTGTAACGCAATCACCCCCTCTATATAGATCTCCCCTGTAAGAGACTAGCGAAACTAGACTCACTACATAGTATCTTATCCATCATCACAGTGGCTGTTCATAGAAGGAAAGTTAGGCAACGAAGTACAGGTTTCTCAAATGGTAAGAAAACAAGAAGAGTGGTTGTCCAATATTAATTACAGACATGTCATGAGGTGCTCTTTCTATAGCACATGCAGCCTTTATGGGATTCATTAGTGGAAATTCTTCATATTTATTTATTAAAATCATGAGTGGGTGTGATAACAAAGAAACATAACACTGCAAATGATAATTTTGGTACCATAATTAATGCTGAGGTCGACTTATCAGGCAAGTAGCATGCTTGAGATATTAGTGAAGTTATAGCAAGACAACAACACATCAAGGTAGTTGTGCCTTATCTTGTTGTCCTGCTATCTGCATGCTTTCAAAAAAAAAAAAAAAAAAAAAAAAAAACAAGATAGTCATAAATCAAACAGTTAGGTCATAATTTTGGCATTGCTTCCACTTGCAAGGGGAGGAAGTAGGCAAAGGACTACAGGGATTCTGGCAAGTAACCAGGCAGAGTATGTTCAATCTGGTGCATAGATGTATCAATGATCTGCTCTAGAAAAGGCATAATACAACTTCAACCAGTCTTTTCCAAGTATGGTTCAAAATTTGTACAGTCCATAGAGTGCACAAGGATGATAAATTATCAGCAGTCTCCTACTGTACAGAAGAGTACATCACTGTGTTCTCATGAGATGACATCTGTAATATATTCTATCTTCTGAGAAAAATAAGTGACGCATAATGAAAAGAATTGTTCCTAATCTCTTCAGTTGGAAGCTGGCAGCATGGACAACTAATCCTCAGTAACATACTTGTTTCTTCGAGCACCAAAAGCAAGTCTCTGCAGGTGAAATCATAGTGGGCGAATTACAGATGCATAAGAATGGTGTTGTCAGGATGTTAAAGAATAATTGAAGACAGCGCCCAGGATCAGGAGAGTTCTTACAGAAAAAATTCTTGAGTAGGCTTTCAAGCCTGTGAGGAAGCGAATGTAGGTTGGCTTCATGGATTGATTGGTAGGGATTGCTCTGACGTTCGGAACAAGGTAGTCTGCAACCTATTATAACAGTGAGTGTGAGATATTAATAAGTATCTCAGGTCATTGCAGTCTTCTACCAATCAGAAGCTTAAAAAAACTGTAGGTCTTATTTAAATTGAATAGTCAGAGAAATCAAGCAAAAAGTAAAGCTACAGTTCATATGTAGCATAAACTGCATAACCAGCCATGGATGTTATGGTCCATGAAACTTTTCAGGTACTTCAACTGAACTGAACTGTGGAGATCTGATTCCAAAAACTTACTCTCTCTGGTTTTATTTAATTCATCTTAGACAGTCAATAGCCAATACAGTCTCCAAAACTCATTTTGACTATTATTTTCCTTAGTATTATAATGGTCAGAATTGAGTATATATTATAAAAAATAATTATAACGACATAGGATTGAGTGATCTGTTAACATAATTTTTATGTAATTAAGGTAAGTAGTATTGTGTATGATAATGGTCAGAATTTTGCATCCCCAGTCCTCAGTCATCATATCGAAACTACTGGATGGCTTACACATGTCTACATTTTCCTTAGGGAAGAGGTTTACAGACATAAATGTATGCAAGACTAAACTCACTAGCATAATGGTCTAGTTGAACCATTTAATAATGATGAACTGTCTTGGAGTCCTTAGGAAATCCATTTTCAAATAAGACTTGCACATTCCACACAGGCGCACAACAAAACAGATACAAACACACAACAATTAATGAGTTATTGCTACTTCGGCCGCATGGAAGCTTTTAAACAAGAGTCAACCACAATACCCTGGGAATACAAGATAATGATAAAAGTCTTACCACATCAGGAGGTTCGGCTAATATATTGATGAAAAACTTTGCCTGGAATCATGTTCATAATTTAGTACACTTGAATTCTTTTAACTATGGCACAAGGAAAATGAGTCCGGGATGATCCTTACTTGTTTTGTAGTTGCACCAGACATAAGAAGATCTGTTGTGACCATGCCAGGCTGCACATGATATACATACAATTTGCATGATTGCTCCTTCAGCATTATTTATTTATAGATTACTGAGGCAGAATGCAATCCGATAGTCATGCATTTATGCATGGCCGAAAAGCCTAAAGAAAGTAGCTAGTTAAACTACTTTAGTAGGTTAACGCCTGTTAGACAGGCGCTTAGCCCTTTATTGTGGCTAGGTCTATTGGTCCACGGGTGCTGTGCTGCACAGGCCATCGAAACCATGCATGCCAGAGTAGATTTATAGGTGATAGGCAAGGACATTCGGTGATGGATTACTTGTATAAACCAAATCCTCCACATCCTAGCCTATATATGCATGTACCTTGCACTCATCTACTACTCTCCATATGCCATATTCTCGCTTACAATGTTACAATGCCGTTCAAACTAATTTTTAGATGTCTAGAATATCTATGGAAAGAGAATAAATGATGGTTTTTTTTCTCGAACAATGAATCATGGGGTTACATACCGATAAGTTGTGCACCATCACATTATTCACTTCATTCATCTGCAATTCAGCCTGCAATTAAAACCAAATTATTTTTCTTATTAGCTACAGCTAATTATTGTTGTCAACAGTGGCCAAATAATATGGGGGTTGATGTCTGGGGTAGTGGGGTGGGTGGGGTCTACCCAAGAAAACTCTACTTGTTTAAAAAACTTGACTTGCCAGGGGGGGGGGTCAAGACATTCTCCCCAGGTCAAGAAAACCCCCGAACACCTGCGCCACCCATATACAGCGGCACCATAGCCTATGTGGTAACAAACACGACCAGGGTGAGCCTTAGAACTGTGCTTTGGTATGGAACAGACGAGGGGTTCTTTTTAACCCCATCCTGAAAATTCGCTCCGACGGGGAGTCGAACTAGGAGTGCTACACAGGCCACCTAACCAACTCAACTAGAGGTGCTTTCGCAACTCTACTTGTTTAAGATAAAAAAAAAAGAAAGAAAACCTTCTGTGGTGTTCCAGCAACTAGTCTATACTTATTGATTTCGATAAATCACAGATAATTCTGGACACTGAAAAATAATTGTTATGGATTTGCAGTCTAGTTTATAGTCTTCATGTCTCAAGGAAATCAACAGTTCTACGAGGCAATAATAAATCAAATGTTCATCATGACCAAATATTCCATTGGGCATTTTTTAAGAAAACCAAGAATTTGAGGTTGTTCCTCACAAGGGCTGTCTTTTACCTGCAGTGACTTCGTAAGATGCACAACACTTCGCTTTGTTGCACCATACGCAGCAAATCTGGTTATTATCAGTCAAAATTCAGATCATATATCTGAGAACAAAAAATCTAATTAGTTTATCCTTGTTTGCTATCTGTCTCTGTTCACAGCCAAGTTTACTTCTCCAAACTACTGATCTGCTTATATGTTTGTCAAAATAGTGTCAATTATAATACACACCCATATGGAGAGGGATGCTAAGAGTTTTGATCCTACCAGCATTTAAAATCAAGGGGATATTATGTACAAAACTCCACAGCATCGTATCATTTGTGAATTCAAAGGAACATAAAATCATGTAGTAGCATATTCCTCAGCCTTTATATTACACTAGACATTTGGAATTTGGAAAAATACCTTGGAGTTGGCCTTCCATCAGAACCAGCACCATCAAGGTTGAATATGTGACCACCTCGAGGTTGGTTCCTCATCATATTTATTGCCTAATATGGCAAACATACGATGTTAGTAATAATTTTTCATGGTCATCATACTGAAGTAAGAAAGATAATATTTAGCGTGATTAATAATTTAATACCTCACGACAACATATCATCAATCCAAGGGTGTTAGTGGTGATTATTTCCCTAGTAAATTAGAGAAGAGAGCCAATTAATCATTGATACTAACAACACAAATGAATAGGAGTATATTTTCCAAAGGACAACTTACATGAGAGCCTCGTCAGAGGTCTCCACTAGTGGTTTGTATGTATATGCATTTGAACCAGCATTGTTGATCTGCGCCACAAAACAAAAACATCAAAAAGACCATATTTCTACTGAAATTCAGACTTAACCTAAACTGATTCAAGAGGAGCTGAGTTCATTTTATTTTTCCCTTTTAAAAAATGAAGTTAGAACAATCAAGGAGGGAAACTGAAAGATGTGCCTAGGACAGAGGTATATGCCACAAACAAGCCACAGTCATGTTTCATATCTCGTGCACCTGATTAAGAAATGTTTCGATTCTGGCAGAAATTATGCAGTAAACATCAGTATCATTTCATTGCATTCCTCTGTACCAGATTGATGCACATGCAGTTATTTTGTGAGAGAAGGAATCTATGCATACCCATATATCAATATGCTTAAGTTTGTCACGTGCAAACTCCACAAGTGCCTTTACATCCTTTCCATCTCTAACATCACAGACAGTTCCCTGTAACAATAAAATAGTGACAATTCACCAATAATAAGAAGCAAAAGGTGCAACTCTATGACACATCCAAGAAAAAAATGCAATTCATGAATAAACGAATTAATGAAAAAAAAAAAAAAAAATTGAGCAGCTCAGCAGTAGGTACCCACACATGTTGCTCTCCATACACCTCCTTCAAGTCACTGACCACAGATTCTACCTTTTGAGCTGTAGAGGATAGACTGCATGTCAAGGAAAAGACTAAACTGGTATCAATTGTAATCTATTGCATGCTGTCTTTTTTTCATCCTCTTTTTTTAGAAGTTGCTTAATGACATCCAGTTAGCCAAAAACAACTAAAAATTATTAACGGCTTCTTTGACAAATCATTGGTCTAAAAGAGGTAGCACCAACATTGAGAACCTTTCGTGAGACAAAAACAGAAAAGTGCAGGGAATGTCAAATGGCAATAGATGGATCACATCACACAGAAAGTAATTATAAATCATTCTGACATCAAAAGAAAAGAGAAAAAAAGGAGGTAGGCTGCTATGCAGAACAGTTTGCAAACTGTAAAAGCATGCTAGACCATTAAATGCGCATTTCAGTGCATAACATGCTAATACCAACGAACAGTTCCTTATATACCTGATCTCGAGCAGATTATAACATTATCACCAGCCTCCAGAAATTTCCTTGCCAACGCGTATCCTATACCTACGGAAAAATACAGAAAATTGCTGAGTAGGATCCAAGTCGAAGATACAAATTGTTTGCGCATATGCGTGCTGTTTTCTTTGTTTGAAGCCAGTCTACAAGAGGAAGTAAAATTTGATATGGCTGCAGTTCCTCTTTTCTCTTTGGCTCCTAGAACAAGTGTCTAATAGGGTTTATGTAATTATGTTCCTGCAAAGAGAGGCCTGCACTCAGTCGATACAAAGCTCCAAGCTCAAGCTTCCATTGATATAGTGAAAGGTTGATACTGCAAGCACTTATTTGGATACCTCAACACAGGCACGCAACAGAGATGTGGAGCCTTCCCCGCCTTTCATGCCAAACTTAGTAAATAACGGGACCTAAACGGAAAGTCGCCAGCACCGAGCTGCTCGATACCTTTGGTGGAGCCGGTGATGAGGACATTGTAAGGCGGCACCATGGGGTCCCTCCGCCCCACGCCTCCACCACCGGAGAAAGCCTCCCCGCCCGAACCCGGTGGGCAAGCCCCCTCCCGCCTGTCGCCGCCAGGCCGCGGCGCTCCTGCCGGCCGCGGAGCCGGGTTACAGCGGCGAGGGATGGCCGGGACGGAGGCCGCGCGGGGCCCGCAGCGTGAGGTGGGCAGCGACGGTGGCAGTGGCAGTGGCAGTGGCAGCCATTGAGGGAGCCGCCCGGCCTGGGAGAGAGGTGGCGCCCGTGCTCGCGCGCGGGCACGTGTGGCGCCGGCGGCTGGGAATGCGCGCAGGTCGCTGGGGAGCTGTGCTCTGGAGCGCGGGTTAGGCTTGTATAGATAACGAGCCAGGACCCACCGGCCAGTGACAGAGTTCAGACTTCGATCCCAAAAACACGGCGTTTCATTCTTTTTCGCTTTGGTTTTCGGGGAAAAAAGATCTTTTTCGCTTAAGGCTCACAGTGATTTTAGGACACCATCCGATGCCGAAGAATGGAGAAAGGACGACGAAAATTTACACTAGTAAATGTACAATTAATTACCTGTCTTTGTTTGGCTCTCCGCGAAGAACCCAAGTACCCAACAAAAAAAAAATAATAATAATAATAGAGGCCATGCAACTCCAAAGTGGGAGAGAATAGTTGCACGGTGAATAAGTTGTGAAGGCATGGAATGATCAAGCATGGTTGGAGTTTGCCGTCGCGTTGAGATTGCCGAGGGATGCAAGCAGGCGCACCTGCAGACGGCCCGCAATCCGCCGCATAACCTATGTTATTAGTCTGCAGAAGCCTAACAGGTCTTTTTTCGCTAATCGCCAGCTCCTGCTGGTCTTTGCGGGAAGAGAGGAAAGGAGGCCTACGGGTGCTTGCCACATGGGGTGCTATCATACCGTATCAGGCTTAAATGCACGAATCGCAATGCAATTCGAACTAAATACTGAAGTTTCCTTGCAGACCTTGTTCCTCTTGTTGAAACTGTCTTGCTTCTCTGCTATTCTCTTCTAAATTATATATAAATTACTTTGACTTTTTTGGTATATTTATTTTGCTATATATCTAATGGAGAGAGTACTATAGAAAAATACAATTCGAAACAAATGAAGCAAATACTGAAGTGTCCGCAGGTGTCTAACGTTTTTTGCAGGCGGGCCTAGCGGGTAGCAGGCCATCCTGCACCTGCTTGCACCTGATTGCGTGCACCGGACACCACCTGTCGTTTTTCACGACGAAAACCCTCTCTCGGTTAGCGTTGCGTGATCGCAAGTGCGTAGTTGGTTGGTTTTTTTTTCCCTCCTAGCTCAATCCAAGTTTCACTTCCACACGATCTGCTGACTGATAGTGCGGCGCGCAGTGACGTCCCGCTTCTTCCTCGCCGTGGCTCCACTGACTTGTATGTCCAAGAAAGATTATCCTAAAGGACTCCCAATCTCGGTTCTACCAAGCAAAGAGGAAAGAATTATCCTACGCGGACTCCGAATCTCTCGGTTTTTTCAAGCAAAAAGGGGAGAAAAACGCCAACAGGTGGCTTTTATCGCTCCCCGGTACTAAGGGAAAAAACCACAGCGACCGCGACAAACAAGGTCCAACCACGCCGGAGCTGCTGCCTGACCGGCTGTAGCCTCTCCTGATGACCTTCTGCACTCTGTCTGATGGCTTTATTTCATTCAAAATCGAGGTTGAGCTCGGGGTATCGGAAACAAGAAAGAAGCAGCAGCGAGGCTCGCGGGCCGAAGCGGAGCAGAGTATGTATGAGCATGAGCATGCAGCCCAGGGCACGACGGTCTGGTCCGAAGCACGGTGTTTTGGCCCGATCTAAGTATGGTATGGCCTAATCTTATACGGGCTTGGGCTAACATGACCCGATGCATAGGGCCGTACTCCGTCACGGCCCGGTATTTATAGGTAGGCACGATGTCAGCCCGGTGATTGTTGCGGCCTGCTAAGAGCTTACTACGCGCCTGCTACCTAACCCTAAAAACTTCACACCTCCTCCCCGTAGCTGCAAATAGAAAAAGAAAAAACAACTCCAACCGAGCCGCAAACAGGCACACACGAAAGCATTCTTCTCTCGGCTCTCGCGGTCGCGGCTCGTCTCTTTCCAAATCCCAATTGCATCGAGCACCCCCGGCTAGCTTCCACACGCAGCACTCCCCCTGCATCACCCCCGCAGCTTCTGCACGCCTCCCAGCAACCAGCACTACCGCGGACGGCTTCGAACAGAGCGATATCGACGGCCTCGAGCACGACGGCGGCTTCGAGCGGCGGCCGCACCGCAGGTGCTAGCTTGGAGTGCGGGTGACCTCGAGCTCCCGACACGACGCGGCCATGGCGCTCGGTGCCTTGGACATGGGCCACGGACCGGCCCGGCTTGCTTTATGGGTCGTGCTTTTTGGGTCGACCCAGCACAAAAAATGGCCCGAAGGGCCATGCCTGGGATGGCGGCCGGGCACAAAGGACTGGGGCGGCCCGACCCGCCGGCCCATCGTGCCCTGTCGAGCCGGGCCAGCCCGTTGCACATATATAGAGCAGAGCAAGCTTGCATGGGTTTTCCAACCTTCGGCCACTTCTTTTCCCATTGTTGTTTCCCTGCATAGCTGCATCAAACCTTCAACTGAAACACATCCAAAATTTAAGTTAATGTTGCCAACCTATTAAGTTTTTCTTGTCAAATTAAAATGCAACCTCAAGAGTTTTTTTTTTTCTCTCATCGCAAAGCACACATGGACCAATCAATTCATAACTTTAACTTTTATGGCATCCATGAGTTCGTGCGATCAAAGATCAAGTTTTGTGACTGCCTTTGAAAAGACACAAATATTTAGATTAGAATTCCTAACTATATGAGTGGAGAGAAAAATTTTCATATAGCGACCACTGTTCCTGGCATCTGCTATCTAGCTGACAGCCAGCAGTCCAACGCGCGAGTGGCCTTGAGTGAAGCTAGTATTCAATCAACTCCAAGTTCATGTAACTTTCAGGGGCGCGAGTTTAATTTTCTTCGACCATTATTGCGTCGTTGCTTCCTTAAGACTGATGGATTTTTCCGTCGTCCCACACTACAAGCAAGACGCATGCAATGCACATTTGATGCATGCATGCCTACTTGCCTAGGTTTCAACAACAGTCGTCGTTACACCAACCATATAGCAGTATGCATCGTCGCGACGGGAAGAAATCTAAGGCAAGCAGTAAGCAGCTAGCCTCCCCAACTTTGATACACCAACCATGCGCAGTCGTCGTCGTTGCACTGTTTACTGCTTACTACGGCGTACTACAATTGTTCCGCTAGTCTACACGAGTCACTAACACTACTACTAGTCTACGTACTACGTACTAGATCGAAGGTTGCAGATTCTTTCCACCACGTGTGTGCGAAAAATCCTACAACTAATACATACTAGTAGCCGCCCTAGGTTTCGATCGTGTGTAAAAACGTAACGTACGTACGTACACTTCTGCTAGCGCTGCTATATATAGGAATGGCCGGCCGCATCCGTAAACAGCAAATAAAGGTACGTGGCATAGCTATAGCCAGGTTGCAGAGCAAGTGCTACGTACATTGCATTGTTAGCAATGTCGATGCATTACTTGGCTGCTCTGTCGGTGACTCTGGGAGCTATCTTGCTTCTCCGTTTGGCCTTCAAATGGATGAACGGCGGCCGGACGTCGGGTGAAGAAGGGATGCTGCTGCCGCCAGGGTCGTGGGGCCTGCCTCTCCTCGGCGAGACGCTCGAGTTCTTCGCGGCGTCCCCGACCCTTGAGCTAGTGCCCTTCTTCAAGCGACGGTTGGAGAGGTATATATACATATACTACCATATATATATATATATATATATATATATATATATATATATATATATATATATATATATATATATATATATATATATATATATATATGGTAGTATATGTATATATATATATATATATATATATATATATATATATATATATATATATATATATATATATACACACACACACACACACACCACATGGTATTTTACATATAATGGTTTAATAGGACATTATCATATTATTAACGACATTAACTTATATTATGAGTATTATGGTTAATATTACCGTTGGCATTTTTGTTTGATTGTTTTTCTACCGTTGCAACGCACGTGCATATTAATTTGCTAATATACCCATATATACCATATGTCTATTACGTTATCTCTCTCTCTATGTATGCTGTATCATTATACGGGAGTTCCACTTTGTGTGTGGCCTTTGTGGGCCACTCTTGGTGTAAATTTTAGAGTTTAGTTCTCACTATAAAATCATGCCATCAGGACATCGTATGAAATTCAGAGCAGAGAGAAGGCTTGAGTTGAAACATGAGATCACAACATCACAAATTGAATGCTTCTAAATATAGCTAATAAACCCATGAAAGAATAACCTATGCCCTGATAAAAGTTGCTTCGTCTTATCAATCCTAAAATCTCTAAAGATGGTATGGCACTCTCTTGGCAATCGCAACAAAACACTACTGGAAATGGATAATTACCGCTATGAACGCACCGATTTTTTATAGACGTTTGATTGTTTTTTTCTACCGTTGCAACATACGGGCATATTTGCTTATATATCCATATATATCACATGTCTATTACGTTATCTCTCTATATATGTTGTATCATTATACAGGAGTTCCACTTTGAGTGTGGCCTTTGTGGGCTACTCTTGGTGTAAATTTTAGAATGTTAATCTCACTAAAAACATGCCACCAGGACATCGTATGAAATTCAGGGCAGAGAGAAGGCTTGAGTTTCACCCAGGTTAAAAATGAGATCACAACATCACGAAGTTGAACGCTTCTGAGTATAGCTAATAAACCCGTGAAAAAAAAAACCTATGCCTTGATAAAAGTTGCTTCGTTTTATCAACCCTAAATCTCTAAATTAAGATGGTATGACACTCTCTTGGCAATCCTAACGAAATACTCTACTGGAAATGGACAAGAAAAAGTGGATGACCACACAATACATAAACACACACATTCGTACAAGCACGTACACTCATAACTATAAACGGACCAACGTTGTCGTGTTTCATGCTTTATTTGATTTTGAGTTGCAGATTTGGACCCATCTTCCGGACGAACATAGTTGGCGAGGACTTGATCGTGTCGCTGGACCCGGAGCTGAACGCGCGCGTGCTGCAGCAGGAGGAGCGCGGCTTCCAGATCTGGTACCCTTCCTCTTTCATGCGCGTCTTCGGCGCTGACAACATCATCTCCGCGCTCGGCCCGCTCCACCGCCATATCAGGAACCTCGTGCTCCGCCTCTTTGGGCCCGAGGCCCTCCGCTTGGTCCTGCTCCGTGACGTGCAGCAGAGCGCACGCGACGAGCTCCAGTCATGGCTCGACCGCCCGGACGTCGAGGTCAGGACGGCCACCTCTAGGGTAAGCTAGTTGCATGTTACCTGGCTAGTCGACGACTTTATACTATACATAAGGCTGGCCGATGCATGCGTGCCAGTCGGCGGCGGCGGCCTCGACTCGTCGCGGCAAGCGTGCACTGAATTAATGCACTACGTATGTGTGTCGTTTATGCTTTTTGCATCTGTCGATCTGTACGTGCAGATGATATTTGCCGTGACAGCGAAGAAGCTGATCAGCCATGACGAGGCGGCATCAGGAGGAAGCTTGTGGAAATGCTTCGACGCCTGGACCAAGGGGCTGCTGTCGTTCCCGCTCTGTGTTCCCGGAACAGCCTTCTATAAATGCATGCAGGTACATGTAGTATATACATATACATACTCTCCGTCTCTAAAACAGAGTCGTTGTACTGGGAATTATGCTGGTCAAACTTTCTTAACTTTAGTTAGGTTTATAAAAAATACGTGCAATATTGATATTTTCGAATAAGTTTATTATGAAAGCATATTCAACTATCTACCTAATGATACTATTTAGTTAAGTACCATAAATGCCAATACGTTGTTAAATATATCTGGTCAACATTTAAAATTGTTGATTTTTTGGAAGCGAGAACGACTTTTTTTAGAGACGGGTGAGTATATTATTAAGCAAAACAAATATAACTTGTCACCGTACCGTTCATCGATGATCGAGTTTAATTAATCTCCAATGGTAATAATATATAATGTATATCCACGCAGGGACGCAAGAACGTTATGAAGGTACTCAAGCAGCAGCTCGATGAGCGTAGGAACGCAGCCGAGCGCAAGACCGTGGATTTCTTCGATCTTGTGATCGATGAGCTCAACAAGCCCAACCCTATAATGAACGAGAACATCGCGTTGGACTTATTGTTCTTGCTCCTCTTTGCAAGCCACGAGACGACGTCGATGGGATTGACCGCGATACTCAAGTTTCTCACAGACAATCCAAAGGCCTTGCAAGAATTGACAGTAAGTAAACGTTTTTATTTGTCTTTTTTGGTGTCCACTTCTCAGTCAAAGATGTACCTGTCTGAATTTTGCATTTGATGTGATGTTTTCAGGAGGAGCATGAAAAAATCTTAGAAACAAGGGTGGACCCAGACTCTGATATCACTTGGGAGGAGTACAAGTCCATGAAATTCACATCTCATGTATGTGCTATCAAATTGCAAAAAAAAAAAAAAAAAAAAAAAAAAAAAAAAAAAAAAAAAAAAAAAAATATATCTCTGATCCATGGAAGAATCCATCCAACGGTTATCTGCACCTAATATGTTTTCTACATCACATATAGGTTATACATGAATCTCTTAGGCTAGCAAACATTGCTCCGGTGGTGTTCAGGCAAGCAAACCAGGACGTACACATAAAGGGTATGTATATGCATTTGGTTGCATTTGCCACCATGCATGTGCAGTAAAAAATTCTACTAGGGTATGGTATTCCTAGGAATAAATAAAGTAGTGTATAAACCCTCACTTCACACTTATGCACTCAGGATACACTATCCCAGAAGGATCAAAGATCATGATCTGTCCATCTGCAGCTCACCTGAATTCAAAGGTTTACGAGGACCCCTCGGCATTCAATCCATGGAGATGGAAGGTAGCAAAACTCATATTTAGCCACGGCTCTTAATTGGTCTAATATAAATAGTTTTAAACTGTGCTCTTAGCATAAAGTACTATTTTGATGACACATATCTACAGGATACTCCTGAACCAGTTGGAGGCTCTAAGGATTTTATGGCCTTTGGGGGTGGTTTGCGGTTATGTGTTGGTGCTGACTTTGCCAAGCTACAAATGGCTATGTTCCTCCACTGCTTAGTCACCAAGTACAGGTAAAAGAATATACCTGGACCATATAATAATTTTAATTGCCAACTGTACAAATGATGCTAATGATACCCATGTGTTTTCTTGAATATAGATGGAAACCCATCAGCAATGGGACGATGATGTTTTATCCTGGGCTGCGATTTCCAGATGGCTTTCACATCCAGCTTCTTACAAAAACATGAAACGTTGCTAGAGAAGACTAGCACATATGACTATATGAGTATGTTTTGGTTAGTATATGAGATATATAAATAAACGAATGTATTAATAAACCTCGTTAAAAAAACAAATTAGAATAAAACTCTTCAAGATCATCATTAGCCTATTGTAAGTTGCTCAAAGTGTGAGCTATAAGTTACAATGTTGAAGCGTCATTGGCAAATATGAAGAGAAAAGGTATAAAAATTAGAAAATTGTGTAGTATGGTTTTCCCTATTTTCCAATTTATATTTAATGTTGTAATGTAATGTGTGTAACTTTTTGCACTTATATATAATAAGTAAAAGTTTAATTAAGGTATAGTAATGGTGAATTGTAATTTTCCTTTTTCAAATAATTTGAACCTCGAATTCAGAATAGTAGAACTTTGTCTCTTCATTAAAATCCTGGTTTTGAACCAAACCATTTGTAATGTAATGTGTGTAATTGTTTGTGCTTATGTATAATAATAACAAGTAAAAGTTCAGCTAAGGGTACGGTGAATAGTATATTTCCTTTTTCCAAATAATTTGAACCTCAAATTGATCGACTTTGTCTCCATTACAACCATAGCTTTGAATCAAATAAATCATTTGGTTATCCTTTCTTTGTAGATACTACCATTATCATATGCTTTCAATCTCATTTCCTCCGCCTAACGGATCTGAATCCTCCTTTTCACATGCACGACACCAAAATTTTAGTGGCAGATCTAGGCATTACCTAGCCCCACAGGCTTTGCCAAAACATGTTTAACTCTTCATATAATTTGCCAAAACTTTTGTTGATTGACTTAAAATTAACAATATAATCTTGGCTCCACAGGTTTTAAATCCTGGATCCGCCACTGCAAAATTTAATTTCATCTCTCTCCAGTATAGCGCAATATGCCTTATATTCTAGCTCGAGTAGATGGCAAGTCTTTCCATAAATGAACTAATATGATGCCATACCGACGATTGGTGTCTTAAGAGTGGTTCTATAATAAGCCCATGGTGCTTTGCTCAAGTTCTTAAAGCAAATCTTTCTTCCTTTTAACCAATTGTTTTCTTAATAAGAATATCCTTCAATTGATTATTTGATGTCTCTATTGTCCATTGTCCCATCAATTATAATGTTCCTAACTTGGTTAAGCATATGGCAAAAATTGCTAAAAAAAAGAGAGGCTATCAATAATCACTACTCCATCATTTCAGTTAAAATGTTCCGTTGAAGTACGTCAGCATGGAACACTTCCACCATATATCTATTTTGAAACATATATAATCCACTGCAACCAAGATATATTCATATCCATGTGAATTTCAAATGGTCCCATGAAATCTAGCATCAAATAAATCTATATGTAAATTGTATGTCAATTGCATAGACTATTTCATTGTTACGTTTCCGGACACCCTCCTATGAGAAAGAAATAGGGGAGAGAGAGATTAACTAGGGGGATCAGCTAAAAAACTATTTCAGCTTATCAGCCAACAGTATTTTATTCTCACAGAAAATCAGCTGTTTCAATAGTGTTTTGGCTTATTAGCTGACTTATAAGTCCTGTCGAATAGGCTGAAAGAGATCAGGGCCGGTGGACCAATCGATCCTATCCCTACATGGACACTAGTTGCAGCGTGACATATGGTCTTATGCGGCTCACCTATTGGCCACTCAAGAAGCACACATAATAGAGAGCCACATGCTTTCACTGACACTATATATACGAGCCATTGGTGAAAATGGATTCTTTTTTATCGATGGCTTGTATGATGAACTGTTGGTGACAATAAATTTTATTTTTATTTTTATATATTGAGAGTTTATATAACAAATCGTCAGTAAAAATCTTCGACAACAGTTTTAATTAAACCAACGATAAATACTAGTGAACAAGGAACACACGGGAACTCATACGTTGTCTGCACGGGGTAATAAATACGTGGAAAGTGAAATTGTCCCGGAGACTGACCTCCGGGCTGGCTCATGTCGGCAACGGCAAGCATGACGACAGGACAGCAACACCGACGACTTGACCTCTCAGGTGAGCTGACGAGTGACGACCGACGACTGCCCCAACGAAGGGGACAATTGCGTGAACCTGTCCTATTTTTTGCACGGTGAATCCGTGGCAGGAAACAAACACGCCCACTACAACGACTAGCCCCACCATTGGTCGATATGAAACTTCCATGGCACAGCACTCGATCCTCTCACTTCTGCTTTCTTCAGCGCGCGGCCTCCTGACAGCCGCGCACTTTTGGCCTCCCGGCCTGCCACAGGTCGAGATCGGCGAGATGCATGCATCCGACGACCACACGGCCGCTCGACTAGTGCGGACTGCCTGCACATGTTCAGAAACAGACGCGCGGACCTTGGAGATGGAGGCGACTACCTGGACGGCTGGGCTCCTAATTTCACTCGCTTTCTTGGGTCCCTTTTCTTCGGTGCTTCTACTATTCAACATGCCAAGAAAGCGAGCGACACCGAAAGCCAGTCCAGCGGGCGCGCGCGCACACATACACACATGCATATGCATGCATGCCCGCGGCTAGCTAGCTCTCTGATCGAACACGAACACAGCTTCGGCAGGGTTGCTGCGGCCATATGTCTTCAGATTATTTTTTTAAGCTGTCACAAATGACTTGGCTTTTGTTCCATCTCTACCTAGTCTATTACCTAATAATAAAGAGGTAAAATTTCAGCCCATTTTTTTTATCCACCTCCCTGTACCATCGGAGGATAGAGAGTTTCTTCCGTGCGAACTTATATATATAACACGTGAATAGCTCTTGTCTAGCGTGATATAGAGTCCGATTACAAAACATATTTGGTCACTTGTCTAACGCGACACAGAGTCCGACTCTAAAACGCATTGGGCATGAGAGTTGTGGATAGCTGAGAGATATATGGTCATACGAGTCGTAGGGTTCTAAGACACGAGTTACTGGATGAGTTCGGGAAAGAAAAAAGAAAACAAAAAGGAAAGGATAGAAAAATAAAAAGAAAATGAAAAAAGAAAAAAACTAATCCATTTTTTTTTTTACCTTCATCGTCCTGATATGAGTGCAGGGTCCTCGTCAGGTCATGAGAGGTCCGATCATGCACGCTCCCGTAAATCACGGATAGTCCGTTTTATTCTGAAATAGCGTGTATCTCTTTTTTTTTTTTTTCTTTTGTGGTGGTTTTTCATCGGGGCATGCGAGACTTGATTCCAACTCTGTTTTCCTCCAATGTATTTTCTATTTGCTCTGTTTCCCATTTTCTATGCCCACTTCCCATGTAGTTTCTGGTTGCTCAGTTTTCTATTTTTCATGTGCCCATGTATGCGTCCAGTTATCTTTTCCTTTTCTGTGTTGATTAAGTTTCCTTTTTCTTTATTCCTCCATTACATGCTCACGTATGCTTCCAATTTGTTGGTTATATATGTGTGGTTACGCACGTCCTCTTATTTGTTTTTAAATAACAAATAAAAATATAATATTATGAGCCATTTGAACTATTAATTATTTTCTAATAAACAACAACTAAATTATTGATATAGTTTTGATTAGACATAAAATGTATTCTATTAAAATTTGGACCAGCTAATAGTCCAATTAACTGAATCATAGAAACTGAAATCTTGAGTAGATTATCTAATCTAGCCTAAATAAATGTATCTCTGTAATCCTGCATTTAAAAACTAAAAGATTCTCCCAACATAAATATTAGCAGATAAATCAATCTTTGACGCATCCACAACTAACTCCTCGCCGACTTTAATCGGAGATTAGAACTGCAAAATTCTATAGAACCTCAAAGTAAGTCACCGAACTCAATTTAACTTTAGCAATACTTGGATAGTATGAAGATTAAAGTTTTTATGATTACGTCTAAATATCTCTATGCTTTGCAATGGGAAAAATATTAATATTGTATTTTAGTTGCAAATAGGATTTATATGGCATCATCATATTTGACTTATATTATGGATGGCATGGTCATCTTGGAATAACTTATAGCTTTTAAATTTTAAAGGTACACCATAAATATATATGCACCACTCCTATTACCGATCTTTATGAATATTTGATTTATATTGTTTCTTCCGTTGCAACGCACGGGTATATTTTCTAGTAATAATAAAAGATCAAAATTTTATCCCATCTCTTTTTGTTTAGCCCATTCTTTTCGCCCAACCCAACTCTCATCCCATTTTAATCGCCTCATCAGCCCAAGGTACACTATGCCATTAAATTCTAAGGTATATTTTTTTCGCGACCGGAAAATATAGCCCGTTTTTTATTAAGAAGAGTGAATTACAAGTCAGCTATGAGAGAACCCTCGTAGCGTAGATTACAACCCACTAAAATAGTAGAGAGTAATATGGAATAAACATAGAAATAATAAAAGATACAAAGAGAAGAACGACTGCCCTCGACACCTCAACACCTAAGACCTACATTGTGCCAGAAAAGGACATCGCAATGGTCGTCAACATAGAAGACCGCCCAACAGCAACGATAGCAAAGTATCCGCCAACAAACCCAACAGCGGCAAAGTATCCGCCAACGAATCAATCGACGACCAAGTATCCGCCGGATGAGAAGCAAAAACCCACTACGGCAAAGTATCCGTAACGGTGGAAAGGTCACTATCGATGCTTGAGGCACCGGAGAGGAGGCCGACGACATGGCGGCAAGTATCCGCCAATGAACCAACCGGCGGCAAAGCATCTACCCAAGA
The DNA here is from genome assembly GCA_015844335.1 of Chrysopogon serrulatus. Lineage (NCBI taxonomy): Eukaryota > Viridiplantae > Streptophyta > Magnoliopsida > Poales > Poaceae > Chrysopogon > Chrysopogon serrulatus. The sequence continues at coordinate 58,792 of JADLZL010001770.1, read as the reverse complement.
CAGCAGTAGTGGCCAAGCATCCACTACGATATGTGACGACAATCAAGCGGATAAGGTCAAGAGCTGCAGGACCGACCAAGACGAGTGGAATTCAAGCAACATGCACAGAGAGGGAGCGACTCCCCGAGAGCCGATGACAGGATGGCCATTCGACTATGGTGGCGTAGGAGCATGGTGCTCGAAGAACGACGCCCCTAGGAAGGTATGTGGCGTCAAGACATGACGTCACCATCGTCTGCTCGGCCACCGTCGGGCTAGGCTTTCGCCCCGAACTCCTTGTCCACCGTCACCGAACCACCAGCCAGCACGTCGCCCTAGACCGCCCGCGGTAAGGCCAGGTAGTGACCTTTGACGCCCCAGCCAGGCTTGCTCCGCTCGACCGCCACCCGCCATGCCGCCATGACATCATAGGCACAAGAACAAGGAGGTCGTCGTCGTCCACACCACCACGGCACCGACGTCGTGAAACCGGCACAGGGCATCGACATGGCCATCGTGCCACCGACGCGGGGCACTGGACAACACCCACTCGGCCAGCAGCCTGCCGCGGCTAGCAAACAGGCGAGGCCCACGGTGGCGAGAGGCCTAGCTAGCAGAACCGCCACGGCAGCTGCGGCCAGCGGGTTGCACGGTCGGCCCGATAGCAGCGCGGCAGCGGCGGTCAGCAGCCATAGGGGGCTCGGCGGCCGCTGCCCACGCGCGCCGGGACACGGATCGACGCCGACCATGGGCCCCACGCGCTACTCCGCACATCGCAAAAAGCGCCGACCCAGCGCAAACAGCCCCCCCACGGAGGGAGAGGCCTGCCACCGCAACGCGAGCCCGAGGAGGGCCGCCGGCCGCGCCGGCACACTGCCGCCACCATGGTGAAGCCGCCGCCCGGCATTGCCGAGCACCAGCCCGCCACAGCCCCGAAATCTGAACCGTTGTAGGAGTGAGCAGATCTGAGTTGGAGGTGGCCGGATCCGCCATAGGGGGCCTGGATCTGCGCCGCCAGCCCGGCTAGCCGGCTCGCTGGAGGAGCTAGGTGGAGGGGGAGGGGGGGGGGGGCAGGGAGGAGGTGGCAGGGACTGCGACGAGGACCACCTTTGGGCCGCCGCCGGCCGCCGTACGCCGGACGGCGGCGGCGGCGGCGGGAGGAGAGGAGGCGGCGAGGGTGGCGAGGCGCCGTTGGTCAGGGAGCCCCCGAGTCACTTTTTATATTTTTTTTATAGGATATCTATTTGATGTCGTAGTATAATTAATAGAGAATATAATGATTACAGTCCTAAAAAGTTATTTATCTTTCTGAAGCTGCTACATCGATCGAGTCTTCTTCGTTGATAATACTGTCTTTGTCTAGATCACTTTGACGTTCTTATTATCCGGAAAAAGATGCATGCAAGAACCAAATAAATCAAAGGGCTGCCGAGCCTAGGCGATAGGCGGACCTCGATATGGCAGATTGGAAATCCTCAAGTCCTTAGGCTCATCGCCGATCTCCTGGAGCCATGCCAGCCGACGCTTCTGCTCCTCCGTTGGTTCGCCGTCATCTGTACCATCTGTCGTCAACCAAAGGAAAGCAATGAACAGATTCGATATATAAAACACCAGAGCTCCTGCATTTTCAGTTTTCACACCGGCAATATATTAACACTCACGTTCCATCAAAAAATATATTAACACTCACGCAGTGGGTGGTGCGGCTCGTCGGGAAACTCCTGGTAGTAAGCGAAGCGCAGCTGCGCCTGGGTCTCCGACTCCGACGCAGGCAAGTAAGGCGGCGTGATCACGTCGAGGAGGGCGCAGGGCCCGTCCTCCCCGGCCACGAACCGGTGCAGGTTCCCGCCGGCGTCAGGGAACAGCGCCCAGGCGCCTGACGCCGCCGTGAACCTGTCGTCCAGCACTTTCTCCGCGAGCATCGTCCTTGTCCTGGGCTCCGATCCGGTGGCGGCGGTGGCGCAGACGCGAGGGTGGACCCAGTCGTAGGACACCACATGCGCAGACCCGACGAGGAGCTTGCTGAACACCGTCATGCCCGGGTGGTTGTGGAGGGGCATGGCGGCCGCCCGAGGAAGGAATAACACCGTGATCTGCAAGACGATGCATGGCTTCAGTATTTCAGACTTTTCAGTTCAGCTCGTCTATCTTTTGATTGATGATTTGTGACATTAGAGAGAGAGAGATGATGATGATGGATTACCGTGAAGCTGCTGCAGTCGTGTATGGTTTTGCAGGTAATGATCGGAGGGTGGTTCTGGCAGCCGGCGCCATTCATCTTGTTGCAGAAGTCGAACTCGTCCATTAGCCCGACGTCATCTGGTTCGATCTTGTCTAAAAGCATCATCAAGTGGCTTATAGGTTTCAAATGTTAGCACATCTATGCAATGCAAATGGACTGCTATTTTGCCCCGTCCGAGCAGGATCCAAGGTCTCTTACAACAGATTGCGCAGGCCTTCTTTCTCTTTTTTTCATTTGCAGTTTTGGGAGGAAAAAAAGTGTTGCAATTTATTTACATGTATGTGTATATAGGGTATGATTGGTTATATCTAAGCTTGTATGATATATTCTGGCATTCTGCGCCCACTTGGTTGCCTACATATACTTATATATGTAGATTTGTGCAGTGCTCAAAGCAGGTCTAATATTACATTAGTTAGTATGCCATTGGTTGGATTAACCAATGCAGATTTACACAAGCCAATATAAATATAAAAATTGAAATATTCTTATCCTCCATACCTCTGCTATATATCTCTACAAATAAAAAGAAAAAGGAGGGGAGATTTTCTTTGGTGCGGTAAAAACACGGTCGTTCCTTTCGCTCTGCCCTCCTGCAAAAGGAAAGTCACCGCAGCCGCGAATCACCGTGCGATCTCCTCTCTTCGTCACCTCCGCTCGCTCACCTCCGTGCGATCACATCTCACGCAGGCCAAAACAAAATTGCGAATCACATCCCCTGCCCCTCCGTCCTCCGCCAGCCTCGCCGCCCGGACCCTTCGCCTCCCCTCCCCTCCTCTCCCTTCTCACAATGCGCACCAACGACGACGATCCTCGTCGCCCCTGCGCCACTGCCGAGTCCCATTGGTGACGTCTGCCACGCCGCCCCTCCCCATGATGCGGCTCGCCAGTGCGCCAAATCCAGGTGGCCGCTAGCTTGACTTGGTACGCGTGCGCATGGCCTAACGCCCTGAGCATAGACAAAAATTGAGCTAGGGTAGCGCCGGGCTAGGGTTTGGGGTCACCGGCGGTGGAAGCGGCGGCGGCGGCGGCGGCGGTAGCTACCCAGCATCGACAACGCCACCGGCTCTTCCTCTTGCTTGAGCGGATCTCTTCCCGTTTCTCCTGTCCCTGGCATGAACCCACTGCTAGCACCGGCGGAAGCCACCCAGGCTGCTGAAGGTACGATGTGGTTACTGATGATTTTTAGTTGTCGAATTCTGCATGTTTTGTGATACTGCTGGACAGTCGGAGATCGAAACCCTATAAATTCCATCCCTTGCTGTTGATCGTACTCGTACACATTGCAGATATTTCCACGAATTGGAGAGTTACTTGCTTGCTGCTGCAGTTCTGTGACGACATTCATGAGAAGTTTTATCACCACCATTGGGTCACCCAGTGAACATTATCCTCTCTTTTAGTCATTCATTTATTAATATTCTAAACTTCATTTTTCCCTCTTCTGTAAAGCATCGATTTCAAGGTTAGGATAGTTGAGCCCGATGGATTGTTAGTTTTGTGATACTGCTGGTCAATGCAAGGACATATCCAGACAATAACAACTGGTAATTATTTTCTCCTTTTTTTAGTTTTTACTATGAAACTGTGTGATTTCAGTAGTTAGTGCTTTGACTTATCGGAGGATTTCCTGTAAGTACTGTGTTATAATTACCGGATTCCTGAGGTCATAATATTTTGCCTCGCCTTGAAGCAGTTTTTCGGATCACCACTTGTTTGATTAAATGCTCCTGTAGAACTATGATGTGGACCAATACTGTAGCATGGTCCCAGGCGTGCGTTCCTGTTTCCTAGCTTTAGATGATGGGTCAACAAGTCCAGATATTGTGATGGGTAGGGTGAAAATATGATATTACTCTGACATGCATGTATACTAAGCTGTTCTACAGTAAAAAATACCAAACTTGATCACAATTTGCTTGTACTTTTTGAGTTTTCTTTTAGCTAGGACTAGGAGAATGATTAGATTTAAATACATTTATTTAAGGGTGTTTTATTCACTACAGTTGTCATGATTTTTTCCACTCGGACCATATGTACAAAACTATTTACGATTTGAAAATATTTCTTTACATGTAGTATGAAGAGATGTCCTTTTAGTAGTGCATGAAATTATAAAATAGTTTTTACTTAGTTTCTTTATCAGTTTAGATTTAGACTTTAGAGTGCATTGTATGAACAGAGTTTATGTCAAAACTTTTGACCAAGGATTTTTGCCTAAATCTTTTACAACTTGTACAAGAAGCTTAATGTTTTACTTTTGTGGATCCTTGAAAAGAGTAGTCATACCCGAGTTACCTTGTTTGGTAAAAAATAGTATGTTAAGATGTAAATTATACTTGTTTAAATTTAGTATTTTTGGCCTTAAAAAGCCAGTGTAGATAAGCTCTCTCACTCTCTCCCTCTCAATGTTGATCTGGTGGGCAGAGAGGTTCAGTGGAAGCTTGTTGAGGTGGAGATTGAACAAGCCGAGATAGAATGAGGGTATCTATGGGATATTTTCCTCCTCAACAAGACAATTGTATGGTGGTTCAAAGTTGTACTTATTATTCCTGATTGCACAAAGTTTTCCAGTTTTTATATTAGCAGTTCATGAGAAAAAGAGTCATATTGTTTCATCATTCCTGATTAGTAGTTTGCTAATACGGAGGGCCATTTTAATCTGATGATATTATAACAGATTAGTAGTTTGCTAATATGGGGGGCATTTTAATCTGATGATATTATAACAGATCAAGGTGTCTACGATCAATTAAAGTTCCAATGGCAATGCAAAGTTGAAGCCTCTAGGATTGACCAGGGGTTGAGTAGCACCGTGCAGCGAGGGGTGATTTCCTTAGCCTTTCTGTTTGTAGAATCAAAGATCGATTTGGTCTAACCTTTTGAATAAATCAATTAGTAGGCTTAAACTACTATTTGTGGAATTTATCGAGCTCAACTATCTGTAGCTTCTCACTTTTTCTACCGCATCTGTTTGCCCTGTGCTAAAATCCATCTGATTCATCAAATCAGCGACATCTCCAGATACTGAAGCTGCAGGTCGATTGATTGATTAATAGGGTTATTTAGTATAAAATCTATATCTTAAAAGGATAATCTCTTCTATACTATACTGCCTTTTTTTATCATGGAATGGCCAGCATGTTGTTTACCTTATTAAGAGATCAATAGCTATTATGTTTGTCATTTATAGAATATTGCAGGTTTTTGTGGGGATTCCGTGAGGAGTAAGACCTTTTGTCTAGCCTTTTCTCATCAATTTAGTTATGTGTCATTGTCCAAAAAAATGTCAGTTATGTATCGTCGTGTATGGATCTCAACTCTTATGCTTTGACTGGTTAGTCATTACACTACATTGTTTTCTTCATTGGGCTAAAGCACTTAAGCTTTGACTGGTTAATCATTACACTACATTGGTTTCTTTAGTGGGCTAAAGCAGTTTAAGAAGCATAATACTAAGCATCTTGCTTCCAATTTTCTAGGTAATGTGTGCTTTTTAATACTAATTGCTTCTAATTTTTGGCTAAGCATTCCTTTCCATGTATTCTTACTTCAGATTTTATATCAACCATGTAAAAGATTTTATGAATGATTGAGTCGAGTGCTTTATTTAGATCTAGGTGACCTACTACTCTGCTGTGGATCTGCTCTGCATCAGGAACCCTCAAGAGATTTGGGTAAGGTACCTAATTAGTAGCAAGAAAAGGCATTGCAATTAATAGTTATTCTACTTATATTTGGCAGTTCATTTTTTAATTAGTAGCTATGATTTAAAGGTCGAATCTTTGGTGTTGAGTTGTGTCCCGTAAAATATTTAATCTCCCTTTTTTACTACAATCACAATGCAACAATTTAGGCATTCCCTCCATCCTCACATGAATGTGCTGGTAGTCTGGCCTGGTGTGCTCATTCCTGCTGCTTCCTACTCTGCCAATTCAGCTATATCTAGGTTTCAGTATTGTTGTTGTTTATAGGGTGATGATGTGTGAAAAATCAATTGTTTTTTGTTTGAATGAGATTTAGCAAGATGGTTTTCTCAGTCACTTAATAGGAGGCTGTAATTGCATGGAGGAAGTGCTAAAATCGTCCAGAATATTTGCAGCTATAGGCATAGTGCTTCACTTTGATAGGGATTGGGGAATGGCCGGATTGTTTGCCAGAGGGTTCAGAACTATGATTTAGATCCCTGCGATAATCAGCTAGCTCACTAAATATTCTCTTTTATGTTTTCTCCAGCTCATGATTTTTTATGAGAGACAGTGGGGAGCAACATGTATGGCTATATCTAAGAGACAGGGAATGGCTTAATGCGGTATATCATGGTATTCAGAAGTTCTATACAGTAATAATACCGGCTATTGTTTAGCTGGAAGCCTGGAACTAGATGTGAAAGGATGGAGTTATTATTGTTATTCTCCTCTACTTTATTGAAGGATGCAATCACACTCTTCCTTTAGCTTTGATTGGAAAGATGATATGGTCATCAATTATGGCATATGTGGCATTCAGAAGAGATTTCTCTATATACTGACATAGTTTTCAGTCCCATTTACTATCTTGAATGAATTGATCTTAGCAAATTTTCTCCTTAACTCTTAGTCTCTGATTCATCATTGGTCTATCGTCTTTGCCATACCATCATTCGTGGGAATCCATATGGTTCAAATACTATTGGTTTTTGCAGCTGCACTAAAAATGCTGTCCGTGCCATGGAGGTTCTTGCACTTGCAGTTTCCTCATGTCTCTCAAGCAATATACTTTAGAATTGTAGTGCAAGATTTAATTTACATATATTAAAAAACTTTTAAGTTAATTTGGTATTGAAACATGTACTTTCTTGGGTAGCTAGCAAGTTAATGAACCAATTTCATATGCTAATATGTGTGTTCTGTGCAACAAATCAACAGTCAGTACTGGATGCTTCTTAGTGGCCATACGTTTGTCATTAATAATAAGTGGAATACATGTTTTACTGATCTAAAAAAATGGCAAATATGAATGTTAAAAAATTCCCAATCAATTGCAAATGATTTCCTGATCTAGAGTTCTGGGAATAGGTGTTTCCACCTATACTAATGGTTTAAATCTGAAGAGCTGGTCCTAGGAAACCTGAATAAATCAAGCCCGGAGGGACTGCTATTGAGATTGCAAAGATCCTCCATCAGTTCAAGTGCCCATGGAGGTAGCACACCGAGGCGTAGTCCGAGTGCGAGCTGTGGGTCGCTAGGTCATTAGCAGGTCATGGTTTTTTGCTTAAAGATCAGTCTTATTACCAGGTGTTTGTTGTTTTCAAGCATCACTGTGCTGTTTCCATGTATAACATGTTGGAGATAGGATTCTTAAAAAAAAAAACATGTTGGAGATAGGTACCTTGCAGTAGTTTTTCTCTCCATTAGTTGAAAACCATCAGATTGAAAGAAAATCTGTTTCTAAAACATGTATGTCCTTGGAATAGTACTAGCCACCAAACTTATACAGGTTAGGCAGGAAAAAAGGGTGTATTCTATGGCTATTTATATGGACCCTCATCAGGATATAATTTCTTTTTAAACAAACATGATCACTAGCGGCTCAGCCTATCTGCTTTAGTTTGGATTCTTTTGATAATTCATCCAGTTTTAAAGTATTTTTTTTTTCATTTTTTAGATGTTCGGAGATGTAAACTTATTCGTAGATTTATTGGCGTACAAAAAGAAATTGATATTAGAGATTTCTTTCTATCATTACAAAATATTATCTTAGCTGTATCACCGAAAAGATCTATAAACTAGAGTTCGTTAGCTGCGATGTCATGCTCTCTATGATGTTAATTTCAGACTTTGCTTTTTTGATTAAATCACTTTAATGTTAGCATTTAATTTCACCGTATTGTTATCTTATCATGTGATCTGTGTATTTTATTATAAAAGTTTAGTTATCCGGTAGCAACGCACGGGCACGCTACCTAGTAGAAGCATAAAGTCTCAACTAACATGGAGGTGAGACTACATGCAACAAAATGTAAATAATCAAACATAATTTTATCAAAATGTGACATGCTTGTGCAGACAACAACTAAACTTCAAGACACTAGTTTCAAGCTTGAGGTTAGGCTTTAGTTTCTTACGACGCCTAAAAGATCCACTGCTAGTGTATAAGGTCATCTCTAAGCCCTGTTTGGAATATGAATTTTTCTCCTTCGGTCTTTTTTCAAACTAAATTGATTTCTATCAAATTTCTACATAATTCATATGAAATTCAATCCAAATAGGCACTAAGCTTTGCAATGTAGGATTAATTAAGGCCAACATGTCTGCACACTTTTTTTTCGAGAGTAGACAATTGCCTGTTTTTCATTAAGAGGATAGGAAAATAACAAAGTTATAACAAAGACAAATTTGGATGTCCACATCCGCTGGCAAGGCACTAGCGGTCAGGACTAACCTAGAATGTCTATAGCACAGAGCAAGAGCCTAGCAACTGCAACAACAACATTTCCCAAGCATGTGCACCATGAATTAGAATCATGACATCATAGTGAATGGACAGAAATGGCCCTTCTCTAGCTTAGTAATTAATAAGTACATGGGTGTTTTAATTAATCAATTAGAGCATGCCACCATTCACTATATATTATTTACTTTGAAAATAGAGTTTATGCACACGAAATCTCTTCGAAGCCCATTTCCCAACCGGCCGATGCCCCATGGATTCTACCATATGAGCATTTTAGCAATTTGCTTTCAACCTTGCTGGATGAGTCTAAAACAACTCATTTTATAGGATGGAGGGAGTAGGTGCATTACCAATCATAGCACAGATAAATGAGACGACATCACCCATCGGCGGGACGTGCGAGCCATCAAACGCGGAGCGGCATGCCTCTACTAGCCGCTGGAGAGCCGTCGGCGGTGGAAGAGGCGGCGCTGCCACCAGCTGCACATGCATCGACCCCTCCATCATTGCCCCGCTACCGTCCCTCCTCTTCCCTGATATACCTGGAAAATCGCAGGTATGTATTCCTAGTGACGGATCTAGAATTTTATCGAATGGTAGGCATGCCATATAAAAATTTTGCACATTTAATTTGATTCACAACTCGGTGAATAACTAGTAGTGATCGGCATTCAAATACTAAATAACAAAATAAGCCTTGAATTCAATAATGGTTCAGTTTGAAACTTGTATAAATTATATATTATGCATACTGTCTTCAGTAAGAAGGTATTGCTTTCAATAAGAGAGTAACTAAGTACAGTGAAAAAATATCGGTAATACGGGAGTAGTTAAGTCCAGTCTCCAATTATAAGGAAAGTATTGTACTGAGTATGGAGGAGCATGTTTTCGTGTGAAAAGGTGTGGGTTCAGTGGTGACTGGTGAGTTTTCTATTGCGCTGCATGTATGTTGCTTTTTGACACAAGTGATAGACATGCAATTAATTAACAATAGTACCGTGTTTCAATAGGGGGGGTATGCAAGTCATTGTCCATTAACCTTGGCATGCACGGTGACAAATCCTACCATGATTAATATTATTTTAGGACGGAGGGATCATACCTGATGGGTGACGGATGGCAGCAGAGGCCGCCGGCTCGCCGCTCGTTTCCTAGGCCTCAGACTCTCGGAGAATTGATCGGACGACGCAGGTGCGCGGTCGCGGTACGGCCGCCGGTAGTGCGAGGGGCAAAGCCGGGATTGGTGCCGGCGGGCTCGGCGATCGGCGATCGGTGATTGCGATCCCAAGCCGAACAACTGTCGGAGACCGCAGCTCGCTTACACAAGGGTTGCCGCCGCCGCCGCCGCAATGCCGCGTGCATGCATATAGTTTGCATACCCACCAGCACCCTCTCCCGTAGATTAGATGAGATCGGTATCCCCTGCATGCTCCCAGAGAGAGACTGCTCCATCGGACGGCGTGGGCGGACGGGGAAAGGCCTCCAAATTAACCAACGCCGAACGGGTTCCAACTAATGACGATGCCCGCACAACACAATGCCCGCACAATGCTGGCTAGAGTTTCCATTATTAGACGCATGAGAGTATGGGACGTCGGCACGTTGGTGTGTGCGGTATCAATCTTTGTCGCTTTCCTTTTTCTTAGAAAAAAAAACTCAAACAAAAAAATTAGATTACTCAATGTCATAGACGACCCTTCGTGAACTAAAAGTCGCGAGTATATATACAAAGATAATTAAGGACAACTAAAAGTCGCGCACAAAGGCAAGCGCGCGCCGCCGCGACCCCAGCCGCTTCGCATACGCCTTCGTGAACTGCCCGGAGTACGGGGAGTCCAAGAGGCGGATCCGGCCGGTCGGGTCCAACGCGGCGCCCACCTGCGTGCGCGGCCTCCGCTGCGGCTTCGCGCACGGCATCTTCGAGACGTGGCTGCACCCCGCCATGTTCCGCACGCAAGGGCGGCGCTGGCTATCCACACAGGGTCTGGACTGTCTCGCGCAGCGCAGGTGCGACTCGTCGTCTTCCCCGCCACGCAGCCGCCCCCGGCCGGCCTTCGTCCCGCGCGCTGCGCGCCTGGCCGCGTCGGCGCCGGCATCGTTGCCCTGCGGCCCTTCAGTGCCGCTGACACTCATGCAGTCGTCGTCCTCCGGCTCCGGCTCCGCGTCGCGCTTCCTCTTACTCCCCAACAGCGGCGCATCCGCCATCCGAGCCCTTCTCTTCGCCTCTGCCGCACCACAATCGAAGCATCCATCCTGCAACCAAAAAGAAATTAATCCACTGGTAAATTTAATTTCAATGTGCTAATTTAACTCCCGCAATCGATATGATCACTCTCCGATAAAGAATATCGAGCGACCGGACAGACGATCGAGGGTTTATTGCAGTTGCAAAGTTAACAGATTCACTACTCAGTAGAAACAAAAACACAGCTAGGTAGCTCGATGCGTGAGGAACTAGGCCAGCAAGCGCAGGAGCGTCTCTCGATCCCTCAAGGGCGACCAAAATCGGCCAGGAACTGCATGGGGCAGGGCGGCAGGCCGGGGAGGTGACCAGACTACCGACGACGATCAGCGGATGAACGATCATGTTCAGCCTACTAGCAGAGTCACAAATATTGGAGGGGGCCGATAGACACGAAAATCGGTTAAAATTTTTGTCAAAACTTTTAAAATCTTCACAAATATTTAAAAATTTTGAATAAATAAAATCAAAATTACCGATATGGATATTTACCGGAGGTCACCGATAGAAACAATATAATTGCCTATTTTCAGTGAAAATCGGTCTATATTCTGAACAACACCTCTCGCCATGACTCATGAGCCAGCATTATTCACGCATGGTGGAATAGAGAAACCAGAAGCACCGTGCGCCCCCTTTCTTTCCTAAAGAGCTCGCACCCAGTTTTCCATCGCGCGGGGTGGTGCATGGACCGACCGACCGGGGCAGCAAGAGCAACGAGAAACCGATGCCGTTTCCATAGCTGCATCCTATCTTTTGGCTGCTGGTGCAAAGAAACGGGCTGGACTAGCTGCCACGGCAGACTGGCACTGGCAGTACGTAGCTACACGATGTAAAGCGAGGAGGAAGAAGAGCGTGAGTGCATGTGCCCGGTGTGTTTCTGTAGTGCTAGCAAGTGCGCAGAATGCACATGACGCTTGACACGCGAGGCTGCAAACGATGTCCAGCTGGGCATGGGCGCGCGGCTGCACCGGCTGCCCGTCCTGTGTGCTATACACCTGGTACATGTGCATCTTGTGACTCACGCATGCACACCTTGTGTAGTGACGGGCTGGGTCTACGTTTGATTTGCTTGCACGATAAACATTTTGTTCAAAGGTTTCGACACATATCTATCTATATCTCTACCATAAAAAAATATATCACAAAACAAAACAAAGATTTATCCATCTACCATAAAAAAATAAAGATCTATCTACCATAAAAAATATAAAGAAAGATTCACAGAACGAAGATCTATCTATAAAAAAGGACTTTGTGTGGTACTGCCGTTGCAAGGGCCAAGTGAATTGAAAATTCTAATTCTATGCCTGATTAATTAGAGAATAAATATATTGAATGCCCAAGAAAAAAAAGTAAGAGAATTGCCAAAAGATTCATGAAATAAATGTAGTTTATATATTACCTGTGATGCGACGGTGATCAACGATGTAGGGTGTCAGCCTGAAGATGCCCCCCGCTAGATTGGGTTGGGGGAGGTTGCGGATTAGTTGATAATATCTCGGTGGTGTATCCGTAGCAAAGTGAGTATGAGAGAGGTGAGAAACAATCGATGATGATGAAGAAGAAGGGGCAAAAGCATGATGAATGAAACTTGCAGCAAGGTTCATGAACCCAGCAGCTAAGAGGTTGGCAAGGCAAAGAAGAAGGGATGGTGGCGGCGGTGCTTTGGAGCTGCCGACCATGATTGCGGATGGGGATGGATGCTTGATGCTACATGGGCGCAGGCAGTGGAATGGAGAAGGGGTGGCGGTAGAGCAGACGAGGATTGGGATTCATAAGCGGAGAGTTGCGATGATTTCTCTTGTTCTAACTGGTATATATAGAAGCGGAGTCCCAATTAGCGGTCACAAGAAGCACATGATGCGGTGGACGGTTTCTACTTAGTATCGACACGTCATCACAGGGAAAGTTTTGGGTCAGTACACGAGCAAATGAATTAGATTGGCTAGCATTTGATTGTTTTGAAGAGAATATGATTTGTATTAGTGGCATATGAAAATATCATCAAATGTGAAGTTACATATGAGGATTTTCCATTAGACACCACTTTATTTTACACTAGTAGCCTTGATCATATCCCTTTCAAAGGAACATTTTCTGTGATTCAAAGTATTAATACATTTGTCCGTTTTTCATACTACCGACTAGTAAATTTATATCCACACTTTTTGTATGGATGGCTTATCACTTTGGCGACTCAAGATTTATACTAGTTCAAGTAAGATCCCTAAGATTTATACTTGAGTGCTTGGGCTCAAGAACATGATCAGTACTTCCCAACTGCGTAGGGATCTTACTTGAACTAGTATAAATCTTGAGTCACCAGTGATGCATGTGCGGATATAAATTTACTAGTCCACGGCGGCATGAAAAAAAAAACAGACAAAATGCATTAACACTCTGAAACCATAGAAAAGTATCCTTTTAGAGGGATATGATCAAGGGAAGATGTAAAATAACATTTGTGTAATGCTCATATGGCAACTTCACAGTAGATGAAATTTTCATATGCCACTAATACAAAGCATATTCTCTTCAAAACAATCAAATTGTTAGCCACATCAAATTCATTTGCTCTTGTGTACTGACCAAAAACTTGCCATAAGTGTTTTCGCTAACAACAATGGCCTATGATAACGTGTTGATGATACTAAGTACAAACCGTCCACCGCCTCAGGTGCTTCGTGTGACCGCTAATCAGGACTCTCTTCTTTATATACCCATCGGAACAAGAGAAATCCTCGCAACTCCACTTATGAATCTCAATCCTCGTTTGCGCTACCGCCCCTCTCCCCCCTTTCTCCATTCCATGGCCCACACCCCTGCAGCATCAAGTATACATCCCCATTTGTGACCATGGTTGGTGGCTCCAAAGCACCGCCGCCACCATCCTTTCTTCTTTGCCTTGCCTACCTCTTATTTGCGGGGTTCATGAAGGTCGCCATAAGTTTCTTCATACATCATGTGTGTGCTCCTTCTTCATCAATTGTTTCCAACATCTGTCATACTCACTGTTGATGGTCGTTAAGTACCAAATATAACTGTCAACTTTTGCATAAATTGATATAAAATGAATTGCAAAGCATAGTTGTAGGTTTTGATTCTAACGAGTTCCACGAGTTTTGGTGTTCTCACTTGTTTTGTAGGTGTTTGCAGTTTTTTATCAAATAAAAGTATCTCATCTAAGGAATTATACTGCACTATTGCGACGGGCTCGTCGAGACGATTGAAACGAACATATCATTTGCCATATTTGAAGCCCAGAATCAAAAGATATCAACTTCAGATCGAAACATGCGCTATTGGGCCCTAAAAGGAGCAAGATGACACATAAACGAAGCTGGGCACAAATGGATTTGGGCCCAGGCCGCCCGGCATGAGCCACTAGGCTGGCCGGCCTCCCCCGGAGCCCGCTCACGTCCATCTTCTGGAAGCTTCTTCCACCGCCTCTTGGGATGCATCTCCACCATACCTTAAGTCGGTTTGATCCAACGATCGTCGTTTCTCCCACCGGGCTATAAATACAGGGCCAGAGCCCCCATCATGAAACCCTAATTTATTTGTAATCTCTGAGAGGGGTCTCTCGAATGGATCAACCTCTCTAAGATCTAGACTTGTAGATAATAGTGAGATGGAGAGTGAGGGAAGAGTTCGGAGGAGGTGCCGGCCTGTCGGTGCTCCCTCTACGGCTTGTACTTCAGCGGATTCAAGTTCTTCATGAGTTTGTCTTCGAGATTTCTTTGGTAATCATCTTTTGATCTAAGTTTACTTTGTTTATATTGTTCATCTGGTTTGTGACTCTTCAGAGTACTTTATTCCTGTTCTAGAGGGAGTAGGGTATTAATCATAGTGTAGGCGTGGTGCTTAGGCTAGGGTTAATCGTGAATGTCCCTTAATCTTCCGGATCGGTGGTAGATCGTAGGTGTGACAGACCTATTGAGTCCTCTGTAGTCCACCTCCCGTTGATAGGTTTGGCAGGACGTGGTTATCAGAGTAGGGCGAGGTTTCTGTACTCAATCTGCTCTGAATAATGTCCTGAAGTTGAATAGTAGAAGACATAGTTTACCTAAAGTTAGAAGAAGAGAATCATAGTTATCCTCTCTACACTCCTATTATCATCAACCTACTATACTCCTATTATCATCAACCTACTATACTTCTATTATTATCAACATAGATCGCTATTATTAACCACATTAAATCTTAGCTTAGTGTCTACCTTAGTATAGTCTCTATCTTTCTACTTTTATCTTTAGCCACCTCTAGTTGAGTTGGACCATAGTTAATCACACACGTTTCCTTGTGGATACGATATTTAAAAACCTCTGGGTGAAGTGTTACAACGGTATTATATCTGTACGCTTATGGATAGTTATATTTTCTTGTGTGCATTTAATTAATACCAACAAGCATTTAAAGGCGCCGTTCTTTGGGAAACGGTTGCTGATTTAACTACGAACCTAGTTTAGCTTTTTATCTTTTCTTTTTCTTTTATCCTTTACCCTTTTTATCTTTCTTTCTTTCACTTTTCATCTTTTCTTTCTTTCCTTTTGTTTTACCTTTTAGTTTAGCATGGGTGACATTCCTATCAATCAATATGCTAAACTCACGAGTGCAAGCCTTAGACCACCTGAATCTTCGGAGCCTATCTTAGCATCTAGTTATGAGCTGCGTCTGTCTTGGATAGATTTGATTCAGAAACAATCCTTCTCGGGAGAGGGTGATGAAAACCCCTACTCACACCTATGAGAGTTCTTATTGACATGTGCCTGTTTTTGTATTGACGGCATGTCTGATAAGACTTTACAATGGAAGCTTTTTCCTTTCTCTTTGACTGGAAAAGCTAAACATTGGTACAATCAAACCGTAGGAAGAGTGCAAGGAGATTGGGAAGTGCTATGCTTTAATTTTCTCTCTAAATTCTTTCCCATCTCTAGAATAGCCAGCCTTCGAGGAGAGGTTCTGACTTTTAGGCAACTAGAAGGAGAATCTCTCGAAGCATCATGGGATCACATTAATGATCTCCTTACTATTGGGCCAGACCTTTCCATTCCAGACTCAGTGCTTATTCAACATTTTTATTTGGGTCTTAGTAAGGATGGTAAGAAATCCTTTAATATATGTTCTAGAGGAGCTTTCCTTAATTTGTCTGCTAGTGAAGCAAGGTCTATACTTGATAAAATTAGTGGAAGGACTCCCTGCCCTAGCATTCGTAATCAATTTTTTGAGAAAGAGAAGGAATCATCTCCCGATAAAAAAGAGGAAGTTTTGATAGCTACCTCACATATTTTCCAATCCCAAAATGAGCTATCAGTCCCAAGCCATCAATACTTCAAAATCCTATAAGGGAAGAAGAAATTCAACCTTTGGAAATCTCTTTTATTAAGGATGATCTTTACGATATTGGGAAAAGTTTAGACTTCCAATCCCATAAGAGACCTTCTAGTGTATATAATTCAAATTCTTTTCAAAAGAAACCTCTTAGGAAGTGTCCTTATGGGGAAACATCCAAGGATGGTATGACTAGCGATGCCATAGAAGGAGAGCCAAACTATTTTGAAGACAATCTTATCTTTTCTCCTTCTATGCCTACGTTAGATATCTTATTTCTCTTTGACCTCGAAGAGTCCTCTGACACTCTAGATCCACTAAGACATCTAGAGTATATAAATCATGAAGGACTCGAGAATGACCAAGAAGTGCCACTAAAAACACAAGAGTGTGTAGAATGGATGGACAAGGAAGAAACCTTAATAATAGAATCTAGCCCTGACCTAACCCATCCAAGTCTAGAGGAGACCTTTGACAAAACTCACCTTAGAGATATCAATTCATGGGAAGTCTTGGACAATAAAGTGTCCAATGAATATCCTAGGCATGAAATAAAGGAGAAAATATCTTCGCCTATAGACACTCATAAAAAAACACCCTTGGAGTTTAAAGAGAAAGATAACATTAATGAGCATGAAAGCTGTTTCATAGACATCTACTCGAATCCATGCTCATATGAGAAATCTCTAAGATTACTTGATCTCTCTAAAATTGCCATATACGAGATTTACAACCCCCTCATTCTATCTATTTATAAAATCATTAAAAGGGTGGTTGTAGACGCATATGTTTATCATAAATATAGTAGATCTCGTTGTAATCTTGAGATAACATGAGTTTGCACCTTTTGATGTAATGCCCTTGTGAATTGAGCATAGAGTTATAATTATCAAAATATTCCTTTAGATATTTTTGTCACTAACCATTCCAGGTTTGAAGTAAGAAAATAATTGATGGCAGCACTGGTATGTCCAACCAATCATCATGCAACATTGAATTATATTTATCCAACCTTAACTTTGCTTTGCAAAATTCAAGCTTGGGAGAATGGACTTATTTGAAAAATCTTAAATCATGTTGCTAATAATGGTTATCTCTATCTTTTTAATTCATGCTCAAAATGTTGCATAATAATCATACTCTTTCATCTCTGTCTGAATAAAATCTCTATAAGTGCTTTCATGTCACCTTTGTCTGATATAGTAAGTTTTAGTTTGAAATTACTTTATGCATGGGTAATTCTAAAGGCTTTTTAAATTCAGCATGGTGCTTAGATCAAATTGTCTTTCTTAATTAAACTAGACATAGAGTTTGGTTTGGTTATTGAACTAGAAATTATTGTCGTAGACATTGAAATATTTTATTGGACTACCCCTGCAGAAAATTTTCAAAATTAATCTGGGTAAATCAAGAGATGTATTCAAATAGAAGATGAAGTAAGGCACATAACAAACTTCAATAACTTTGCAGAAGAAGATATAGCTCATTTATCATGGATGGAAGAACTATAAGTATCAATAATTCATTCACTTTATCTTGTGCTGCAAGTTACTTTTTGTCTTGAACCATGCCTGTATAGAACATGGTCTATGCTAAAATAATCTCAACACTATCTTTTCATTAGCATAGACAAAACACGATAACATTCTGGATCAAAATCCTATACTGCTTCGGGTATGTGTTGTCCACTAATCTATTGCAGGCATAAGAATAAATGAAGTGAAAAGAGTGAGAAGATCAAAAAAGCAAAAATATGACAAAAGATAAGAAAGAAGGAGTTCAATAGAGAAGACAAGATGTCCATGAACAACTCGAGATGCAAGTAGGAAAGAACCACCGAAAGACATCCATCGTTCATCACTTGGTGTCATACTCTAAGAATGAAGGTAACGACCTAAGGTAAGTGGTCATCATTTTCCTTCTGATCTTGATATATACATAAATGAAGTTACAAACATGTTAGAGTTACAACTTTAATTGATTAACCTGATTAACTTAACATGATTTATTCTTTAAGATTATTTATGGCATCATTCTCTTAATCTCCTAGTCTTAACCAAATGAGCTAAAACATTATATTTTATCTTTGGAATATGATAGTTATAATTATGTAGAGATAGACAATCCTTCCATTGGTTGAGCAATTTAAAACCTTTACTACCATGTGAACTTAAATGCAGTATTTATGCTCAATCTTCTGGTCTTACAACTCATGTTATAAGTAAAATATGCAACACCAACTTTGTCTTGCTGAATGTGCCTAAAGCTAGAGAAGAATAAATAAAGAGATAGATTTAGTTCTGTTGGTGTTTTTCCACCAACAGAGCCCATGCACTTGATCACTACCTTGGTTTGCAAGCAGGATACACTTCAAGGTGTGAAAGGAATATTCCCCAACACTCCACAAGTGAAAGTTTTGAACCCACAAACATGCACATGAGCAAGATGCTGCTAGATTCCACCATTAATGCTCTATTTCAACCTACTGTCCAAGCAAATAACAGAAGTAACACCACTATCAGAATCATCATCACAAGAGGTGCAACCATCATTGTCTCCATCTCCAAAACCGACAGATGCACTCAATGAAAGAACAAGAGTGGAGAAGAATAAGTCCAATTCGGAGGACTTAAAAATCCGAACCTTCGCCGAAAGGTAACATCGGTAGTTATCCATATTTACTTTCTGGGTGAAGTGTTACAACGGTATTATATCTATACGCTTGTGGATAGTTATATTTTTTTTGTGTGCATTTAATTAATACCAACACTCACTTTTGCTACAGATACACCACCGAGATATTATCAATAAATCGGCAACCTCCCCCAACCCAATCTGGTGGGGGCATCTTCAGGCCGGCACCCTACAATGTGGCTCACCGTTGCATCACAGGTAATAAATCCATCTATTTCATGAATACTTTGGCAATTCTCTTACTTTACTTGTGCATTCAATATATTCTCTAATCTAGCATAGAGTTCAAATTTTCAATTCACCACATCGATAGTACCACACCAGGTTCTGATTTATGGTAGATAGATCTTTGTTTTGTGAATCTTTCTTTATTTTCTTATGGTGGATAGGTCTTTGTTTTTTATTGTAGATAAATCTTTGTTTTGTTTTGTTTTGTGATATATATTTATTTATTATGATATCTATCTATCTATTTATCTGTCCGTCTGTCTGTCTATCTACTATATATATATATCCAAGCGCTACGCAGGAATGCTCTGCTCCATCAAAGTTTCACTTCCACTTGTTGTCAAAAAGAAAAATGTTCTAATTCTAAAAAAAGTTTCACTTCCACACTATCTGCTGGTACGGCGTGCAGTGACGTCCCGCCCGCTTCCTGCCGTGGAGCAGAGCATTCCTGCGTAGCGCATGGGTTTGCCAACGTTTGACCACTTCTTGTTCCTCTGTATATGGGCGACCGACACATAACAGAGCCCACTACAGGACTCGGGTCCATTGTCGAGTGCCTGAGACACTCGGCAAAGATCCAAAAGCACTCGGCAAAGGGTTTGCCGAATGTTGCTCTCGGCAAAGAGCCGTTGGCAACCAAATCATCGGCAAAGGGTGCTTTGCCGAGAGCCTTTATTGGGTTGCCGAGTGCCAAGATAGGCCCTCGGAAAAAAAGCGGCCGTCACGGTGGCACGTCCCTAACGGCAGGATTTGCTGAGTGCCGCCTAACCGGGCACTCAGCAAATAAAATATTTTTTGAGAAAATGTTTGCCGAGAGCCTCCTGCGCAAGCAGTCGGCAAAGAAAAAGGAATTTTAATTTTCCAAAAAATCTTTGCCGATAGCTTTCTCCGTAGCACTCGGCAAACTAGGGCTCTTTGCCTAGTGCTATGGTCATAGCACTCGGCAAAGCTGGAAACCTGACCCATTCTGTTCACTAGCTTTGTCGAGTGCTATGACCATAGCACTCGGCAAAGGTCCCTTTGCCAAGAGTAACACTCGGCAAAACCAATTTTTTTTCATTTGTTTTTGCATTTCAACACGACAAACACAGTATATATCTCTCACATATATGATATATATCACAACCATCACATATATCTCACACATATCATAACGATCACATATATCTCACACATATCACAACCATCACATATATCACATATAACCATCACATATATCACACAGAAATCACATCCATCGCATATGTGTCAAAGTCCATCACAAATGCATACCAAGTAGCTCAAGTCCATCACAAATCCACAGATAACTCAAGTCCATCCATCACAACGAGACAAATGCATTATTGAAAAGAGAAACAGACGGCCAACTCACTGTCCACCCTGCCAACCTGGCCACCCCGTCTGTGGTGAAGGCCTGGTGACTGCGTCGTAGGCCAAGCTGGGTTGTTCGAACCCGCCGACTGAGACTGCATAAAAGAGACCGGGTTAGTGCATGTGATGACCAAAGTTCGAGCGAAAGCAATACACATTTATGCTTACAGGAGTCCCAAAAACAGGAGGCTGAGGCTGAGGCGGAGGCACTGGTACTGGAGCGAGTAGCGTTTGTGGGATCTCCATCCCCGAACGTGCCTCCATCTGGCCGGCGAACGCGATGAGCTCCGCCATCCTCTTCTCCACGAGCTCCTGCTGGACCCTCTCGGCCTCGAGCTGGAACTACACCTCCTGGTGCCAAGGGCAAAGGTTTGCCAAGAGTTGGCCCTCGGCAAAGATTGGCCGTTGCCGAGAGGGTTACTATGCCGAGTGGAAAGCACTTGGCAAAGGATTCTTTGCCGAGGGTGTTACTATGCCGTGTGTTGCTCTCGGTAAAGAGGTCTTTTGCCGAGTGCCCGATAAATTGCACTCGGCAAAGCCATAGGCACTCGGCAAGGGTCGGGATTCCGGTAGTGCCACCGTGTGCAGTTCGTCGACGATTCATCGCTTTGGTTTGTGCACAGAGCTGCGGTGGTGTACAGCAGTAAAGCACTTGCTGCTAGCATGTCGCAAACATCATGAATCGCCACTCGCAGTACGTAGGAGCACAAGCGTTTAGTATAAAAGAGGTAATTAACTTAACCACAAGTATTATCTCTCGCCGGGAGAGTCATGGTGTGCTCGATGACGACACCCTAATATTCCTTTCAGTAGTAGAGCGAGCGCTCGGTCCATAGACATTACAGTCGTCAGAAACTCAGAAGTTTATCTTTCTGACACTGCTACATCGATCGAATTAATCTTCTTATTATCCGGAAAAAGATGCACGCAAACACCAAATTAATCAAAGGGCAGCCGAGGCTAGGCGATGGGCGGACCTCGATACGTCAAATTGGAAATCCTCAAGTCCTTGGGCTCATCGCCAATCTCCTGGAGCCATGCCAGCCGACGCTTCTGCTCCTCCGTTAGCTCGCCGTCATCCACACCATCTGTCGTCAACCCAAGGAAAAGTAATGAACAGTCGGTAGTTATTCAGTTTTCACGATACACTTTATTGTCACCTGAAACTCACGTGATGGGAGGTGCAGCTCGCAGGGAAACTCCTGGTAGTAGGCGAAGCGCTGCTGCGCCTGTCCCTCCGACGCCGGCGAGTAAGGCGGCGTGATCACGTCGAGGAGCGCGCAGGGCCCGTCGTCCCCGGCCACGAACCGGTGCAGGTTCCCGCCGGCGTCGGGGAACAGCGCCCAGGCGCCGGACGCCGCCGTGAACGTGTCGTCCAGCACTCTCTCCGCGAGCATCGTCGTCGTCCTGGGCTCCGACGACGATGATCCGGCGGCAGCGGCAGCGTAGACGCGAGGGTGGACCCAGTCGTAGGACACCACGTGCGCCGACCCGACGAGGAGCTTGCTGAACACCGTCATGCCCGGGTGGTTGTGGAGGGGCATGGCGGCCGCCCGAGGAAGGAAGAACACCGTGACCTGCAAGATGGTGGCTTCACTATATATTGCTCGTTTATCTTTTGATGATTTGTGTCATTAGAGAAAGAAATGATGGATCACCGTGAAGGTGTTGCAGTCGTGTATGGTTTTGCAGGTAATAATGATCGGAGGGTTGTTCTGGCAGCCACCAGCGCCATTCATCTCGTTGGAGAAGTGGAACTCGTCCATTAGCCCGACGTCATCTGGTTCGATCTTGTCTACAAGCACCATCATCAACAGCTTATTGTAGTTTTCAAATGTTAGCACATCTATGCAAATGGATTGCATGCTATTTTGCCCCGTCCGAGCAGGGTCCAAGGTCTCTTACAACGATTGGGCAGGCCCTTTCTCTTTTTTGATATGCAGTTTTGGGAGACAAAAAAAGTGTTGCAATTTATTTACATGTATACGTATGTATATTATAGGATCATCTCTAATAAGCCCTGTTTGGAATATGATTTTTTCTATGGTCTTTTTACAAAATTCAATTGATTTCTATCAAATTTTAACATAATTCATATGAATGAAACTCTACGTTCCAAATAGACACTAAGCTTTGACATGTAGGGCTTAAGGCCTCCATTTCTGCACACTACTGTTGTCCTGAGCACGTGCACCATGAATTGAAATCATGAGACGTAGTGAATGGACGGAAATGAACCTTTGCCAGCTCAGTAATTAATAAGTACTTGAGTGTTTTACATTCTGTGTGGTTTGCATCGTGATGCAGTCTAGAATTATTCGATCCTCTGTCCAAGCCTACCTATATTGTTTAGTTTACAGTTTGGGACGGATTGCTCCGTCTCCGGCCAATTCGTGAAACCAACGAACGACCTTGTGCCGCATCACTCGATTCTAAACGCTATCATCACTCTCCAAACCAAACAAATCAATTAGAGCATCATCCGAAGTATGCCACTATTCACTATTTTAATTATTTAGTTTGATATGAAAATAGAGTTTATGCACACGAAGAAATCTCTTCGAAGCTTGTTTCCCAAGCTGCCGGTAAGCATTTTGGCACTTTGCTTTCAACCTTAGGCCTTGTTCGGTTGCAATGCAACTTGCAACTTTTTGCAACTTTTTCCAATCTCTCTCCATCACATCAATTTCTACCCGCATATATGGAGCATTAAATGTTAGTAAAAAAATAACTAATTACACAGTTTAGTTGTAAATCACGAGATGAATCTTTTGAGCCTAGTTGGGCCACGATTGGACAATATTTATCAAATACAAACGAAACGCTACAGTGCAGGAAATGCAACTTATTGACAAATAGAACAAGGCCTTAGTAGAGTCTAGAACTGACTCATTCCATATAGAACGGAGAGAGTAGGTGCATTAATTACCGATCATGCCGGAGATAAATGAGACGGCGTCAGCTGCCGGTGGGACATGAGAGTCATCAAACACACAGTGGCACGCATCGACTAGCCGCTGGAGAGCCGTCGGCGGCGGAAGAGGCGCCGCCGCCGCCCGCTGCACATGCATCGACCCCTCTGTCATTGTACTGCTACTGTCCTTCCTTTTTCCTGATTTACCTGGAAACCTATCAAGACCGTACCCCCACATTATTCATGGATACAGATAGATAGATTAGCTCTAAAGTTTACAGGGGCATGCACAAACTCATGAGAACTTAATTACAATCGAGCTAGTTTTCCTTCGCAGGTAGATGCATGTGACGACGGCGGCGGCATATATAACAACACCACTTTTACCATATATAATTATTCTCTTTGTTTTCCTTTTCTCAACTCAAAATCACAGTATGTATTCTAGTGATGGTCTAGAGTTTTATCGGATGGTAGGCGCATGCCATAAAAAAATTTGCACATTTACGTTCAAAAAATATAAAAATTTGCACATTTAATTTGATTCAGAATTCGGTGAATAGCTAGAGATCGGCATTCAAATACTAAATAACAAAATAAGTCTTGAATTCAATGACTAAGTAAGAACCTACTACTATCTCTTGTAGAGTAACTAAGTACAGTGAAAAATATCGGCAACGCGAGGGAAATAGGCAATAATATACCTGAGGGTTGAGGTGTATATATGACGCCTTTTGCTTTTGTGTTTGAAGGAGGATCACGGCGACGGATGATGGCAGCAGGCCGCCGGCCCGCCACTCGTCCTAGGCCTCAGACGACTCTCGGAGGCTCTCGATCGGCCGACGCAGCAGGTGGGCGGTCGCGGTACGGCCGACGGGCAAAGCCGAGGGTACCGGGACGGTGGCAGCGCAGCGTGGGATGGTGGCGGCGGCACGATGCAGTTGCCGCTGGCGTGGGCGGCGGCGGCGCGATCCAGCAACGGCGGCGCTAGGGTCGAGCCTTGAGCGTTTGCTACTTTGCTGTCTTCGATACAGGAATGAGTAGCAACGTAAATGGGCCTCCAGCCCAGTTTTCTCCACTCTACTATCACATCATTTCACGCTGTCACACTTTGGTTTTCGATATTAGTCCGGTGTTAAATAATAGCCACCAGACAGATCACGATCATCCATCCATAGTTACATTCCGGGTACAGCATCCTAATTATCTAGGGATCATGATCCCATCTTCAAGCCAAACGGAGGTATATGCCTATGAATCAGAGATTTTAAAATTATCGATCCACGTCCCACGTATAACTTTTCTCGTACCTGCGTATCGGGAACTTTTATAACTGTGCTCGGCACCATCGTAAATAGGTTTGCATGTGACTAATGGAGGGTTTCGACGACCGGCAGTGTTCATCTTGTTGACGAAGCGGATCTTATCTTTAAGCCCGACGTCATTTGGCCCAATTTTGTCTAAAAATTGTACACCAAAGTAGCTAGTAAGTATGTAAAATTTCATTTGAAATGCTCGCCTGCTTGAACGAGAAGAAGTTAATTAAAGGGACTCATACACACCATACCCAAGGCGGCGACAGCGGATGGCATCGGAGGTGTGCAGGTGCCAGTGAACACGGCGCGGCATGCATTCGGGAGCCGCTGGAGAGGCGGAATCGGGGAAAGCCACAGCTTCACCGTCTGCGGGAGGCCGTGAGGAACAATTGGATTAACCAGCCGCTCAAAGCTGACAAACATCGAATCATTGCACCGCTACTGCGTTCCCGTACGCAGACGCACACAGGGGCGAGCGCGCGCGCCGCCGCGACCCCAGCCGCTTCGCATACGCCGCGCGCCGTGAACTGCCCGGAGTACGCGGAGTCCAAGAGGTGGATCCGGCTGGCCGGTCTCGGGTCCAACGCGGCGCCCACGTGGGTACGCGGCCTCCGCTGCGGCTTCGCGCACGGCATCTTCGAGACGTGGCTGCACCCCGCCATGCATGTTCCGCGCGCGAGGGCGGCACTGGCTGCCCGCGCAGGGTCTGCTTCTTCGCGCACTGTCTCGCGCAGCTCAGGTGCGACTCGTCGTCTTCCCCGCCACGCCGCCGCCCCCGGCCTTCGTCCCGCGCGCTGTGCGCCTGGCCGCGTCGGCGCTGTCATCGTTGCCGTGCGGCCCTTCGCTGCTTCTGACGCTCACGCTGTCGTCGTCCTCCGGGCTCCGGCTCCGCGTCGCGCTTCCTCTTCCTCCCGGACAGCGGCGCATCCGCCGTCCGTGCCCTTCTCTTCGCCTCTTCCACAACCACAACCTCGCTCCCCAGCTCCTCATGCCTAGACCTCTTGGCTCTGCCAGCGTCGGTCTTCTTGAGCACCTCCACGGCCGTGCTTTTTGCCTCCACTGTCGCACCAGACTCGAAGCACTGATCCTGCAACCAAAAGAAATTAATCCACAGGTAAATTCAATTTCAAATTGCTAATTTAACTCCCCCTATCGATATGATCACACTAAAGATTGCTGCACCTCCGACTCTCCGAGAAAGATCGAACGACCGGACAGCCGGACAGGACGATCGAGAGTCTATTGCAGTTGCAGAGTTAGCTGATTCAGTAGAAACAAAAACACGGGGGCAGGCGGCGGGGCAGGTGAGACCAGACTACCGACGATCAGCGGATGAACGTTGTTCACGATCACGGCATGACTCAATCATGAGCTAACATTATTCACGCATGGTGGATTAGAGAAACCAGAAGCGCCGCCCCCTTGTTTTCCTAAAGAGCTTGCACCCAGTTTTCCATCGCGCGGCGTGGTGCATCGACCCACCCACCGACCGCGGCAAAGCGCAACAAGAAATCGATGCCGTTTCTAGAGCTACATCCTATCTTTTGGCTGCTGGTGCAAAGAAACGGGTGGCACGACAGACTAACACTGGCACCATGTAGCTACACGATATAGAGCGAGGAGGAAGAAGAGCGTCAGTGCATATGCCCGGTGTGTTTATGTCGTGCTAGCGAGTGCTCAGGATGCACATGACGCTTGAGTGCTTGACGGGTGAGGCTGCAAACGATGTGCAGCGCTGGGCATGGGCTGCACCGGCTGCCCGTCCTATGTGCTGCACTCCTGGTACATGTGCATCTTGTGACTCACATGCACATCTGGTGTAGTGACGGTGTGTCTGGACTCTGGATCTACTTTTTTTGTGGATGAACTCTAGATCTACTGTTGATTTGCTTGCACGATAAACATTTTGTTCAAAGGTTTGGATAGATACATATCTCTCTATCTATATCTCTACCATAAAAAATAAATATATCACAAAACAAAACAAAATAAAGATCTATCTACCATAAAAAATATAAAGAAAGATTCACAAAACAAATATCTATCTACCAAAAAGGAAGGACCCAGTGTGGTACTGTCGTTGCAAGGGCCAAGGTGAATTCAAAATTCGAACTCTATGCCTGATTAATTAGAGAATAAATATATTGAATGCCCGAGAAGAAAAAAGTAAGAGAATTGCAAAAAAGATTCATGAAATAAATGTAGTTTATTTATTACCTGTGATGTGACAGTGAGCAACGATGTAGGGCGTCAACCTAAAGATGCTGCCACCAGATTGGGTTGGGGGAGGCTGCCGATTTGTTGATAATATCTCGGTGGTGTATCCATAGCAAAGTGAGTGTAAGAGATATGGGAAACAATCGATGAAGAAGAAGGGGCAGAGCATGATGAATGGAACTTGCGGTAAGGTTCATCAACCCCGCAGCTAAGAGGTTGGCAAGGCAAATAAGAGGGGATGGTGGCGGCGGTGCTTTGGAGCCGCCAACCATGATTGCGGATGGGGATGGATGCTTGGTGCTACATGGGCGCAGGCAGTGGAATGGAGAAGGGGTGGCGGTAGAGCAAATGAGGATTGAGATTCATAGGTGGAGAGTTGCGATGATTTCTCTTCTTCTAACCGGTATATATAGAAGTGGAGTCCCAGTTACCAATCACAAGAAGCACATGAAGTGGTGGACGGTTTCTGCTTAGTATCAACACATCATCACTGGCCATTGTCGTTAGCAAAAACACTTATGGCAAGTTTCGGGTCAGTACATGAGCAGATGAATTAGATGTGGCTAGCATTTGATTGTTTTGAAGAGAATATGCTTTGTATTAGTGGGTGAAACATCCTCGATTTTCCACGAAGGGAAAATCCACAGAATGAGCTATAATGTGATAAAACCAAATAATGATTCCATCACATTATCATATATCAGTGGATATCACAGTCATACATCGTAAGATTACAAGTTTACAAGCTATTACATCAACTGAGAACACACCTATTACAGAGTAATTCTAGCGGAAGTATATCTAATCGTCGTCAGAGTCGGCGGAAGCAAGTTGTCGGGTGAAGGCTCCTCCTTCACGGGCATCATCAGAGTAGTGTCAGCGGCGTAGATCCCATCTTCCGAACCAAACTTGAGCGCAGGCACGAGACCTCCTAATCCTTCACTAATCGACATCTCTGAGAAGCAGTAAATCTGCACACCGCCATATGTGTGCAGGCCATGATCGGCACCGATGAGCTTTAGTAGAAAGATAAAACAAGGGATCTGGCGATCCTAATATTTGGCTGTGGTTTGCATCCTTAGCGCATGCGAAGTAACATCAAGTAGTAAATAATATAATAGTTTGTCAAGTTTTAACACATTCCCAACCACACACATCCACACATCCATCCATCACCTCATCCATCCATCCCAACCCATCCACCTCATCCACCACATGTCTTCTCACTCGTGTCGACAGACCAACTCCCACTCAGCCTGCCTCAACGGTCCACGGCCGGCTCTATCTCACAACAAGGGGGAGAAAAGAAGGACACATCTCCTATCTAGTGAAGCAGGTCCCAGGAAAGGTCCATAGCCAACAAGTCGGCTTATGTATCGATCGATCAACCATAACACTCTGCAGAGGTTTCACATACCCACAAGATAGCCGTCCTCGACACGGCCGTATCTAGGCAGATTTCGACTGCTTGCTTGATAGACTGATGCCATTCTACCACTTAGCCCTGGGTCACCCTGGCGAACCGGCACGCTAAGACTGGGGGAGGCAGTACCGGGCCCATCCAGTGGTACTGCCGACTAGAACGGCATAGGAACTTCCGACATCTATGCCGCCTACCAAGGGCGGATCTAGAAATAAGAACCACTGATGTCACTAGCATATATAAGATAGAAAAGCATGCTATTTTCTCTAGTGTGCATAGTAATTTTCCATTAAGTTTGGACAGGTTATTGCTGTCAGGTGACAGCAGTCCTAACACTCTGGATCCGTCCCTGCCGCCTACCCTATCACCTCGCAACCTAGCAGTAATGGCATCACTCATACCAAGTAGTCCAACCGTCTCTCCCATTACAAGAGAGCGAGTGGGATGTAAGGATTTCCGGTGAGTCTGAGTACTAGTAAGTCCTTAAGGCTGACCAAGCTGGACATCTTCATCAGGTTTACCATTTTATGTGCCACCACAGCACCCCTGTCCTGGGCTCCACCTCTCAACAGGTTCACACCCAGGATCCCACCTCACACATCACATATACCCGCCACAGGTATTCATCATCTCATAGGATGCCCAGGTCACATCACACGGCAAGACTCGCCTCAAGCTCGTCATATATCCTAGCTCGGTCGACACAACCCTCACTCTCCACGCACCCAAGACACACACAGCACATCACCATCCACCAAGTCCGGCATCCCAAGCCAAACCATACCCAAAGGTTCACCACCAGCATCACATCACAGACACAATGCGAGTGGAGTTATAATAAGTATGGTGATATAAATGCAAGCAAGCAGACATGTAGATATAAGTAAGTGAGCGTGAGCGCAAAGCTGGGTGACATGGTAGGGGGGTTGCAATCAAGTAATAAAGGCTCAGGCAATAGCATGCATTCAGATACTAGCAAAGGAATTAGAAAGATGAAGGCGCGCCGCCTAGGCCGCCTCTGAAGGTGTCCACGTATCCTTCATTTAATTTGTTCCTTCGATAGAAATTCCACGGCCCAGATGAAGTAGTGTCTGACAACGCGTCCTCAAGGTGTCCACGTATCCTTCATTTAATTTGTTCCTTCGATAGAAATTCCACGGCCCAGATGAAGTAGTGTCTGACAACGCGTCCTTTCATGTATCGCATTGGTAGGCTCAAGTTATTGGAATTGCAGGTGGATGCGTCCAATGAAGCTAGCATCTTTGCATGGCATCGGTAGGCAAAAGCGAGTCAATGATCCTTCATTTAATTTGTGCCTTCGATAGAAATTCCACGGCCCAGATGAAGTAGTGTCTGACAACGCGTCCTTTCATGTATGGCATTGGTAGGCTCAAGTTATTGGAATTGCAGGTGGATGCGTCCAATGAAGCTAGCATCTTTGCATGGCATCGGTAGGCAAAAAGCGAGCCAATGAAGTAGATAGAATCGGCATGCATGTAGCCACTATCTGAAACTGTAGAGGTCGATGAAGCGGATAGAATGGATTATCAAAACAAGTCGATGAAGCACGTAGAATGAATTATCAAACGAATTTAAATATTGTATTGTATATTTGGATTATCAAATAAATTTAAATATTGAATTGTTATCAAATGAATTTGAATATTGTATTGTATATTTGGATTATCAAATGAATTTAATTAAATATTGAATTCTATATTTTGGGTTATCAAGTGTCATTAATCAAAGTCATGACACTTGTGTATATATATGATTAATGACACTTGTGTATATATATGATTTTGGAGAGAAATGCACCCCAAGAGGACAGTGCACCTTCGGCCCCCGGCTATCGGAAGATGTAACTGTACAAGTGGATGCGCCTCCTAGGCCCCTAGGCCCCCTCTGAAGGTGTCCACGTATCCTTCATTTAATTTGTGCCTTCGATAGAAATTCCACCGCCCAGATGAAGTAGTGTCTTAGAAGTGGATGCATTCGATGAAGCGGATAGAATGGGTTATCAAACGAATTTAGATATTGTATATATTTTTGATAAATCAACTCAAATATTGCCACTATCTAAAACTCTACAAGTGGATGCATGTAGCCGCTATCTAAAACTGTAGATGTACTCCTTTGCATGCACAAATTTACCAAACGAATTTACATCATTATGTATGCTACTTTTACATACTTCCTCCATTCGTAAATAGAAGAATAAAATTACTATCACTAAGCAAGTACATAGATAAACGACCATATGTTATTGGCTAGGATATTTACATGTCAAAATTTGCTCGGTGAATTTGGAGCTTGCATAGGGAGGCTCCGAAGCAGGTGGGCCCCTAGATTTTCAGTGCCATGCATGGACGGTGGACATTTGTACCTGCACCTGAAACAAGAATAGGTACAAAAAACTACCCTCTATAGCGGTATATTTTCTTGCATGCACGGGTGTTTCGTGGGCTATATTTTTTTCCCCTAACCCTATAGGTGTCTTTGTGGCCATATGCACCGTAGATGAGGTACTGCCTCCTCATCTTTGGTGTCCTTTGCATGTACAAAGTTACCACGGGGATTTACATTTCACATGCACCCATGCCTCGTCCAGGCCTCCCATTCTTGCCTATATAAGCATGTGGTGTGCCGGCCATTGCTTCATCGCTCTCCTCCCATTGTTTGCCCTCCTCCCATTGCTTGTAGGTGGCCTTGTTGTTCATTGTTGCTGCTCCCATTTGTTGCGCTTAGGCCACCACCATCACAATTGTTGTGTGATTTCCTAGGTGTGGCTAATGGCCTGATAAGTACAGGTACCTAGGGAATACGGCGAGGTACGTCTATGCTCTCCGCCTATTATTGTAATGAAATGTTTTCTAGAATGAACCACTAACTATGCATGTGCCCAGCGTCTACAAAAATGTTTACTTAGCCCAGTATTCATTTTTGTAGATGCTTAACTATTACCCTTTCAACAGCTAACTATGCATGTGTTAATCTGGCTCTGAAGAATTATTTGTATTTGATCTCGCTTGGTCCGTGTGAGCGTATGCCCGTAACAGTATCTCTCTGTGCCTGTAACGACGACAGCTAACTATGCGGGACTGTAACAGTGACTAACTATGTCTATACCGAGACCAGCAAACTATGTATGCCCTGACGTGGGTACAGAAAGGTTTATTTATATTTAGCCTCAATTGATTACCGTGTGCGTGTGAGTGTAACAACGACTGACTATGCCTGTACCGAGTGCCTACAAGAGGGGTTTGCTTATATTTGCACTGACTTGGTTAGCGTGTGCGTATAAACCTAACAGACACGTTTTGCGCACCTGCACGTGGTGTGATCATAGACGCCCATGTGGTTCCAATGTGTGTATATGCATTTAGCGGATGGTTTCGATCCTGGGAAGTGCTTCCTGCAGCCTAACCTGTTTCTGTCATATTCGCCTTCCTATTTCCCTTTTTTCCTTTCCTTTTGTTTGTAGCGGTTGTATCGTCTCTTCTTGGTCCTCCTTATGTGTTGCTCTGCCGATTAATACGAGGAATATATTTATGGCCCATGGAAGGTGCTTCGTCTAGCCAGCCAAGGAAGAGGCGGCGTGGCAAGGGTCCAGTTTCCATTCCATGTATCCCCGCCTACTCTTACTTTTTTCACTAGTTGATATATCTATAGCGCAGTATTTTTGCCTGCTATAGGGACACCTTGACGCCTCCTTTCAGCTATGCTCATCCCTAATTAGACATTTCTCCCTCTTGCTGTTTACCTTTTATTACTTTTGTCCTCCGCCTCTAGCCATACGTGAGGGGACAGTACGTAAGAGGCAGCAACATCGGAGATCTAAAAGGCAGCTAAACAGAGAAGGTTAGTTCTGTACCTTCTCGTTTCTATATGTATGAGTGTAGGTGTTCCACTGCTTTCCCCCTGTATGTTAACGTGGAGGTTTTGATCCCATACGCAGGAAACAGTGGTGCGCACCAGCAGAAAGGAGGTGCGAACATAGGGCCTACAACTCTTCTGTTACGATATTCATTGTGCTATGCGCTTCTAAAATAGATTCCTGGTTCTCTAATGCATTTTGCCTTCTGCAGATTGTGTTTCAAGTGAGACTTCATATTACGGCCCTCCAGCCCACGAGTGCCAACACTGTGGTGCCCAGTTTTGGTACCAAGAGCGAGTGAAAAGGTCATATCCAGGTGACGCAGCCGCTGTTCGTTTCCATCTTTGCTGCAGGGGAGGTAAGGTCAGTTTGCCTTTCCAGAAAGACCCTCCTCCGTTCCTAGATGGGCTGCTGAATCCAAGTGGCGGGATTCTTTCCAAATATTTTATTAGGTCTATTCGTTCGTACAATTCTATGTTTGCATTTACATCGCTGGGTGCTAAGATTGACATAGGTGTAAACAAGGGGCCTGGTCCGTATGTGTTCAAGATTAATGGACAGGTACACCATAGAATTGGATCTTTACTGCCGGATGAGGGTGCTGCCCCAGTTTATGCACAGCTTTATATTTTTGACACTGAAAACGAGGTCCAGAATCGAATATCGATTTTTGATAGGCACAAGGAATCGGACGATGGTACCCAGGTTGACAAGCAGATCGTTGAAGGCTTGCTAAGAATGTTTGATGAATCAAATGAGCTGGTAAAATCGTTTAGGGCAGCCAGGGACTTACTGGTACAGACCCGCTGTCAGCCTTTACGCCTTAGGCTGTTACACGATAGGTCCAAGAACACGTCCCCCATAGTGCGTCGTCGGGGTCGAGATAGCTGCTCGATAGTCGGAGACTTCTCGGATGAAAAGAAGAGTCCAGATATAATCATTCGGGGATAGGGGTGGTGGCCTTAAACGAATTAGTAACCTACATGCGAACTATATGGCCTTACAGTACCCAGTTTTGTTCCCTTATGGGGACCAGGGGTTCAAATTAAAAACCAAATACAGTAGTTCAACAGCCCTGAGGGGACGAGCTAGAGGTGAGGTCACAATGCTTCAGTACTATGCCTATAGACTACAGCAGCGTAGATGCGAGGCAACCACATTGATACGTGGCGACCGATTATTCCAGCAATATATTGTTGACGCCTTCGCATGCGTGGAGGAGAATAGGCTTAGGTTCATAGTTAAGAATAATAAGAACCTGAGGTCCGAGGTCTACAAGGGCCTCGAGGATGCGCTTCGCAAGGGCGATGTTGATGGTAGTGGCATTGGTAAAAAGCTTATCTTGCCTGCTAGCTTTACAGGGAGCAAACGGTATATGGTTCAGAATTACCAAGATGCAATGGCCATTTGCCGATCATATGGACCTCCAGATATGTTTATTACTTTTACATGTAATCCAAAGTGGCAAGAAATAGCTGATGCCCTTAGATTTATTCCAGGTCAAAGGCCTGATGCTAGACCTGATATAGCCAGTCGAGTCTTCAAGCTAAAGGTGGACGAGCTTGTTTCTGGATTAAAGAAAGGAACTTATTTTGGGAAGGCGCGTGCAGGTATGGCCATCACTTTCCATCCTCTGTCACTATGCTGCTTATTTGGAAAATAGGCTTCACTAGACATTTAGTGGATGTTGACTAGGCACACAATTTAACAGGCGAACCAGTGTGCACCTGGTTTGTGTAGGTTTGGTCCCATGTATTACTCAGTTAGGGACCTCCATGCTAAAACTGTGGTATGGAATATCTTATTTGTTTAACTGGCAGCTTTCTAATACCGGTGTCCCCTTTTTTTTCAGTACTCTACACCGTTGAGTTTCAGAAGCGTGGCCTGCCCCACGTTCATATTCTGGTTTGGCTCGAAGGTAACACTAAAGACCCTCGGCCTTCTTTTATTGACTCGATAATATGTGCAGAGGTACCAGATAGGTCATCTGACCCATTAGGTTATAGTCTTGTCGATGAATTCATGGTACATGGCCCTTGTGGTCACCTGAACCCGAATTGCCCATGCATGAAAAACAGCAAGTGCTCGAAGTTCTTCCCAAAGGCCACCCAGGAAAACACAACTGTTGGTGAGGATGGTTTTGTACAGTATAGGCGTCGCCCTGACACTGGCCACTCTGTGGACCGATATGGTGTTAGGCTTGATAACACGTGGATTGTTCCGTACAATATGACTTTGTTAAAAAGGTTTAGGGCGCATATAAACGTTGAATGGTGTAATAAAACACATCTTATCAAGTACCTATTCAAGTATATTACAAAAGGTCCGGACCATGCTAGGGCTGTCATTGAAAAGTGTGCGTCTGACATTACTGGGGCCAATTCACAGACTGAGGTTGGTAGTAGCAGTTTAGGTGCCCAGCCATTAGATTCCCAGAGGCAGAGTGAGGAAGTTGATGAGGTTCGTGAGTACATTGATTGCCGCTATCTATCTTCCCATGAGGCTACCTGGCGCTTGTTTGAGTTTGATATTCACTATAGAACCCCTGCGGTGGAGAGACTGGCTGTGCATCTCCCTTTCATGAATAGCATTGTGTACCCAGCTAATCAGCCCTTGTCTGATATTGTACATGACCATCGTTACATGCAAACAACACTCACTAAATGGTTTTCTGCTAATAGAAAGTTCCCATGCGCTCGAGAGTTAACATACATAGAATTCCCAGCAAAGTGGGTGTGGCATAAGAAGTACAAGGAATGGCGTCCACGCAAGGGGCCTACAAAAATTGGTAGGGCGATATATATCAATCCTAGCTGTGGTGAACTTTACTACCTCCGTATGCTCCTCAATGTTGCCAAGGGTGCTACTTCATATGCAGACCTCCGAACTATTAGTGGTGTCCTATATCCAACATTTAAGGATGCG
This sequence comes from Chrysopogon serrulatus, assembly GCA_015844335.1. Lineage (NCBI taxonomy): Eukaryota > Viridiplantae > Streptophyta > Magnoliopsida > Poales > Poaceae > Chrysopogon > Chrysopogon serrulatus. The sequence continues at coordinate 23,595 of JADLZL010001770.1, read as the reverse complement.
TGCCAGGCTATGGGCCTTCTTGGTGATGATAGTGAGTGGCATCAGGCCCTTAAGGAAGCATCGATGTGGGGATCGGCTGCCCGGATCACGGCAAGCGCTTTGTTACTATAATTCTTTTTTGCTCTGTCTGTGACGCAGAATCCCTCTTCAATGAATTCTATCAGTATTTTACTGACGACATAGTTTACAACATCAGAAAGATGGTCCAGTTGCCTTCCTATAATGTTCCAAAGGATCACCTCAGAAATCATGTTTTGCTTGATTTAGATGATTTGTTCATAAAAATGGTGCTCAAATGTCTGAATATGGTTTACCAGAGCCTGATCGAAGCAATCGTAGCAAAGTTATAAATAGGCTGCTGGCTGAGGAGATGGCCTACGACTCTGAGGGTCTCGTGCATATCCATGATACCCTTATTAGGCAGCTGAATGTTGACCAAAAGAGTGCCTATGATGTTATCACACAGTCCGTGTATGGGAAGTCGGGCCAGTGTTTTTTTGTGTATGGATGTGGTGGCACAGGCAAGACATTCCTTCGGAATGCAATTATTTCGCGGCTGCGATCCGAGAAGCTTATCGTCCTTGCAGTGGCCTCATCTGGAGTTGCTTCCCTATTACTGCCTGGAGGTCGGACTGCGCATTCGAGGTTTAAAATTCCTATAGTCATTGATGAGTCCTCCATGTGCAATATTAAGAGGGGAACTTTTCTTGCTGACTTGATAGTACATAGTTCTTTGATCATATGGGACGAGGCGCCTATGACCCACCGACATTGCTTTGAGTCTTTAGATCGTAGCATGCGTGATATCCTTGGGGAGATAGACTCTTCGTGTTTTGATAAGTTGTTTGGTGGGAAGACCGTAGTGCTTGGTGGGGATTTCCGTCAAGTGCTACCTGTGGTCGAGGGCGGCAGTAGATTAGACACCGTTGATGCATCCATAACTAACTCCTATCTATGGAACCATGTTAAGATTCTGAAGCTGACAATAAATATGCGCTTACATGGAATGTCTCGCAGTGGGTTGCCAACTGATCAAGTGAAAGCATTTAGTGATTGGGTGTTGAGTATTGGGGATGGGACTGTTACGGGTAGCACTCATACCGATGATGGAGACTCTGAGTTGATTGAGATACCAAATGACGTCTTAGTTCCTACCCTCGGGTCTCCTATTGATAGTATCATAAGATCTACTTATCCCAACTTGGAAACATCCTATTCAGACCCAAACTACCTAAGGGAACGGGCTATCATTGCTCCAAAAAATGATACCATCGATGAGATTAATAACCGTGTACTTGCTTTGATCCCTGAACATGAAAAGGTATACCTTAGTTCTGATTCCTTGGTCGAAACCTCGAAGGGACATGGTAACCTAGACCTCCTTTACCCTGTTGAATTCCTAAACTCCCTGCAGTTTAAAGGCATCCCTTCTCATAAACTTATGCTTAAGGTTGGTTCGCCCATAATGCTGCTGTGCAATTTAAACCAAAGTGCTGGCCTCTGCAACGGTACACGCCTTATAATAACACAATTAGGAGACCGCATATTGGAAGCTCAGATAATAACTGGGTCTCACATTGGCCACAAAGTCCTCCTTCCCCGAATTTCGTTGCACGTGTCAAGCACTAAATGGCCATTCATTCTTAGCAGACGTCAATTCCCAGTAAGATTGTGCTATGCAATGACTATAAATAAGAGTCAAGGACAAACTTTGCATAACGTTGGCCTATACTTGCCGCGCCCAATTTTTTTCTCATGGACAACTCTATGTTGCTATATCACGTGTTACATCTAGAGATGGTCTAAGCGTTTGGATTGACGATGGCATAGGTCTGGGCTCCAACCTCACTGAAAACATTGTTTACAAAGAAGTACTTCGAGCACTCTGGTAAATATTTTTGGGTCTATATGTGTTAGGTCCACAGGTTCACATCTATGGTCTCCTAGCTTGCCTCCATTATATTGCTCTATCTAATACACTTTTTATGCCCACCAGATGGAGTACACCTTGCTATCCCATCTTAACCCATCAAGGCACAATTGGAGCGTCAAGGTTAGGGTTGCTAGGATGTGGAGGCTATCTTGGGCTGCTAAGGGGAAGGGTATAACTGCCATGGAACTTGTCCTCGTTGACGAAGAGGTATGTCCCTTGCTGCATGCCACTATATGGTATTTCCCCTTGGCAACTGCAGAATCTGACTTGCTCTACATTAGGGTGTGGGTGTTATGGCTTGCATCGGCCATAAAGACCTTAGCAAATTTGCTGATTCTTTAGTGGAAGGCCACTCCTATATGATTAAAAAATTCCAAGTTAGCACACAGCCAAGGAAGTATAACCCTGTGCCCAACCCACAAACAATCTATTTTACACCATGGACTATTGTGGAGGAGATACCTACAGAGCTGGCCACCCGTCTTCCTCTCTATCATTTTAATTTTAAGGACTTTGAGGAGTTAGAGCGCAGACGAAAGAATGAACCCGGCCTCATTGGTACGCGCTACACTTACCTTGCCTATTTAGGTTCTCTTTTCTTGTCCTCCTAAATTTACTTGTCAGGTGACATGTTTTTTGTCTTTCCAATAGATGTTATCGGGCAGCTTACGGTCATCCATCCGGTGGTGCGATCTAGCACCCTAAACGGTGTGTCCGTGCGGAGGGTAGTGGAGCTGCGTGATCTAAGGTTGTTTCCCTAATAATCTAAGGATTTAATAATCTAAGGACTTATTGGGGTACCATAAACTTATTGTGACTACTCTTGCAAAATGATCGTCTCCTACAAATAACTTTGTGGGGTGAGCAGCAACGTCTTTTGAGGAGCAGATTCTTATTGAAACCATTAACACGGATGAGCCCGTTGTGATTGTTTTGCTTGGGATGCAAGTTAAGCAATATTTAGGTATGTGCTGTTTGTCATACCCCTTCCATGTACCCTCCGCATTGTCCCCCCCTTTGCTATTATAACCTTGCCAGCCCATTGCCAATCTAGGTGTCACAACCTATGTGTGAGCGGTGATGCCACCAAATGGTACCGAACATTGAACTTCCGTAGATGAATGCTTTTAGTGCCGGGTAATATGATGCCCATGTTGCCTGATTTGCGGTGGTTTGTTAATAATCGTTCGTCTTGTCCTCGGTTTGTGGGGGAGAGGATCCGAACTTGTATTCCTGCCAGGCGATGACGATGGAGAAGGGGGTGTTGTTGATGAAGCAAGCGCCAATAGGAAAACTGTCGCCCGAACTCCCCGGCACTTTGGATCCTCATGAGAGCAATGTATCACCTCCTTCATAGCATTTTCCCATATGCGCTACTCGGCTCAGATTGCTAAAATTTGGCCTACTCTTCCATGCAGGGTCTACGTTTTACCTGTAACGCAGCCATAAGAGAAATAGACGTTTCGAGTGGTTGGTGGTATAAAGGCTGTAGTACATGTAGGCAGGGCCTCAAGGCTACTTTCGATGGATTCGAGTGCACAAACTGCGATGATGATAAACCAGTGGTTATTCCCAGGTAATTCATGCTTCAGATAGCTCTGCCCCCATCCACCAAATGGAGGTCCATAACTTGTTCCTGATGGGTCCTCTTCTTTTCCACGCAAGCTATAAGCTAAGTGTGATCATCGAGGATGCCACTGGCCGTGTGAAAATATTTCTATTCGGAGGAGTGGCTGAACAGGTCGTGCAACGGACTACCGCTGAGCTTGTGGAAGAAAGCTCAAGCAATCAGATTCTACTGCCTGCACCCCTCCGTGGCCTTGTTGGTCGAAGGTATGTGTTCCAGGTGGTTATCAGTGAGCAAACTTTTAGGACTGGGCAGCTCTGCTTCCAAGGTAGGAGGGTGTTCCCCGATCCAGTTCTTCTTGAGGCTCGTGGTCCTACCGGACGTGCACCCCGTGATCCCAAGGATCCCAAAGCTATGACCCTGGTTGGGACATCAAGTGTTTCCTGACAAACTATGACCCACCGGTCCTTGCCATTTCGAGGTCCCTTAATGGTCCGTAAGGTGGCTCAACCCCTCCTCCCTGTACAATCCACGCTGGGCGATGCCAAAACCTCAGCCAGCAAGAGGAAGGACCAAGAGGAACATGGGTACGTACCTTTGCCGACTAAGTAGTATATTCCGTTTGTCATACTCACAGTTTGTTATAAAAAAATGTGTTAGATTAGGTTGCTTGTTATATGTGTTTGAGATTTCCTTCCTCGGTGGAGTAACGGGCCCATATATTTGGTTTGCTTATGTAGTCTTTTTTGTTTGCAGAACTATTGTAGGCAAGAGGCCAAGGTCCACTCACGAGGGGGAGCTATCATACGCTGCAAAGACAGGCGGCCCAAGGTACCTACTCCTTTTTTGGCCTAATCTATTGTTTGATTCCATCAGTTGGTGACAAAGTATTTCCACCTTGCAGTGACGAGTAGACCTGCCTATCCGGACTCCACCGTCAACAACCTATAGCTACCCGTTCCACCCAATAAATCTCAGTGTGCTGTTCTATGCCACACATGGTGGTGCCATAATCAGCCCTCTAGTTTTAATTTACTAATTAGTGAGTAGTGTACCATTGTGTTGTATCCTTGGCCTGTGAACCCTTCCTCGTTTTGGCCTTTGGAGGTCATTGGGTTCACGTATCCATAGGTTCCACTGTGCCACCTTAGTGGCCACGGATGTTTATGCTTATGGTCTTAAGTGCAGGTCCTTGATAGCGTGTAGGCAACATCCATTCGAGCAACTGGTGTCCAAGAATATTCTGTAGCCCTTCCTGTATGTTTTCCCTACCCGCGTGGTAGTGCTTCGTTTCAAATAAAGTGCTGCGTGTACTTTCCTTCCATGTCACCGTATCTGGCGTCCTGGACACTATGTGCGTATCTATGTGATGCAAGCGCTCTCAACTTGCCTCCCTTCCCATGTGCTAATAGATTCGTTTGATTTGGTTCGCGTGAGCATTGTACCTCTTGACTGTGTAAAACATGGTTCGACAATGGCAAAAGGTATAGCGTACTTGTCTCTGGAGATTATCTAAAACATTAGGATGGAGCACTCACTTGATTGCCTTGCTTGCTCCTTTGGTTCATCAGCCTGCATGAATCAGCCCAGATTTGGATGCGGTTCCGGTTCCCAGTATAAATACATTGCCCCCGGTGGCAAGTTCTGCATGAGAGTGGCTCCAGAAATTAGCTAACATGATAGTAGAGCATCTAACAGGTATGGTGAGTGCGCTTAACCAGCCTTACTACTACTAAAATAAGGTTTCTAAAGTGCCTGCCCACCAGCTCATTCTGTGGCACTGTCAGATTGCAGTTGAAAAAATTATCAACAGAGTGTTTTGGCCTTTCAATTTCGGCTCTCGAAACGACCAAGTAACAAAAAAACAACAGAGGAAAACATTTCTGTGTTAAAAAAGACAATATACCGATTCCAGTTTCAGATCAGAGCATCGCAATGATCTCCAAATTTGTGTACCAATTAAAATGGTGGCAGTGCTGATTAGCTGGCCATCTAATGGACCTCCAAATTTGTTTACCGATTAAAATTTGTGAGGATATTAAAAAATGTTGACTCATATCATGTTTGTTACGATTATGAGCGAACATGTTAGATAAGATGACCAAAATAATCACCAACACCATGGTCGTTGGGTCCAGTTAGCAACTTATAGAGTTTACAAATTTACCAGCAATGTTCAGGATCCTCGGTGGCCTAGAGACGAAGGAAGTGAAGGGCCCAATTACACATGTAGACCGGGCAAGAGTGGCGGTGCCCCCAGGCGAGCTTCGCGTGATACTGAAAAGTATCCTTACGTTCATCTATGTGTGATTCTCCATGAAAACACGGAAAACAAATAAGCATCTGTATCAAGCATGTACCTATGTTCATCTGCAAATGTATCGTTTCAACGGACAGCCGGTGAGTGGGTACAGCCCAGGCTGCTTGTCTGCGCCTTGCCTACCTTCTGCTGCTTGCGTAGCAGATGGTTGGCTTCCTGCGCCCAAGTACCGCTCGCCCCAGATCCACGCCCAAAACGGGTGCCTGGCTACCGGCACCGCCCGTCTGTGCCGCTGCTCCCTACCGCCTGTCGGTGGCGACGAGTAATAAATTGTTCAGCTAATCGCCTCTATTCCACAAACTCCTCAAACCAAGCAATCCTGATTTATTTTCATTTTACAATACTATTATCGCAAAAGACAATACCACTGCACATCAGTCACCTACTAATCTCTATGGATGTACTCTGTACACCGATGTTTGCAGCCAAGAATCCAAATCCAAGAATACAGACACGCCTACCTGATCTCTGCACCTACGCTCGGCCGCCTGCTGCTCCCTTGGACCCATTGCTGGGTGCTCCCAATGCTTTTGGCTTGGGCTGGCCGCGCGCTGCCTGCGCCCAGGCACAACCTGCTCGGGACCGGCTGCCGTCGCACCGCCTCGCCTCGCCGCCCGCCGCCCGACTAGGGTCTACGGTCGGCGCTTTGCGGCGGCGGCAGCCAGCCAAGGCAGCGCTGCGTCGTGCCTCATGCCCGTGCGTGGCGCCGTGAGGAGACCGGTGGTGCGGGAGTCGGGGGTTGGGGAAGGGGAAGCGGACGTGGAGGGGCTGTGTGGGCCGATTGGGCGGGCTGAGAAGTGTGATATTGGAGGCCAGGCCGAAAGGCAGTTTGTTTACAACAGCTTCCAGGACCAATAGACCAAGTAAAAAAAATAACATACTGTTTTAATGGAATGCAGGTTGCATAAATCCAAAAAAAAATTAGGAAATGAATTGCAAAAAAAGGTAAAATAAAAATTGCCAGGTGAGTCTATGGAAGACAAACCGGAAGAGTTTCCAAAAAACATACAAGTTTGAAACAAATATACCAAGCTACTTAGCAAATCATTTCAAAGGAAAATCAAATAAACATACAGAAAAGTACCCCACAAAATTCGGATAAATATTCAAGTATTCGGACTATCTACGTGTCTGAGTAATTACTTTGCAGCAATTGAACATAGATCTCTGACCAATTTGTGTTAATTGAACACAGAACTAGCTGCATGTAGCGGGCCCAGGACGACCAACCCCGACACAAAGCGTTTCGACGTCCGTTCATCCCACTGCATCCACGGTCAAGAGACCGGCGAGTGATAGGACCCTGAAAAAATCGCTCAGTCTTCCCTTTGTCATTAGTTGTTGTAGGGTCTCATGTCCGTGTTCGCACAACCTTGAATTTATTTTCCTCTTTCAGGTTTGTATTCTTTTAGCAATGGGGTGAGTATATAGATACGAAAATAGGCCTTCTGCACACATCGTTTAATGTACATAGTAAAAGACTGAGCATATGGATGGCATAGTAGCATTGCACGTGCATAGGTCACGCCATTGCACGTGCATAGGAGGACCAGTGGCTACCAAACACTGGCTACCAAACACTCGGTCTAGGTTGCGGCGTATATTACAAAGGTGATAGACATGAACCCCCCCCGCCACGTGCACAGGCCGCCCTCATGCAATGGCCTAGCGGCGTATATTACAAACATGGTACACATGAATCTATATAGGTAGATACAAGAAGCGGTATGTCCTCCGTGCCGTCCCCTCGTGTCCACTACTCCCCGCCATGCGTATGTCTCAATAGAATGGCGCTCGTATCGGGCGCCTCTTCCGTGTGAAGTCCTCGGCACCGCTGCCACCCTATTGAGTGAGCAGGTAGATTGAGCGGCATCCTCCACTTCAAATGGGCGCTTCGGAGACGCCGCGTCGTGTCTTGGTGATAGATGCGGTCGCTTGCTACATAGCAATGATTCCAACAAATAATTACCGGATTTAAGACCCTTAGGTGCTTTATGAAAAGAAAAGCCATTAAACTACGTACTCTACACTCGATGGAGCAAAACCTATATGGAATCTTTAGTCTCTATTTGCACGTAGCACATGCAGACCTCTTGATGCGGTACTTACGCTTGGTCTTGGTCGACCTACGCAGCGAGGCTACATTACGAGACCATTTGTTGAGGTGGACCACCTGAAACCCGTTGCAAATATAGTATTGCACCTCAGAAACATCGATCACGCTGGACACATCCTGTACGCGTACCACGCCTCTCTTAGATTTCTTCATCACCTGCATAGGGGTTGGGTGGTTACTCAATCAGACGTGAACTGCTTAGGGGTAAGCGCACTGGGTAACTCACTGTTGCCTTTACAAGGCGAAGTGTACAACCTGTATAGTCCGGTGGGATACATGATCTACTCGGCAATCTAGGCACAAGGCTTCTCGGTGTGGTCCTTGGCAGTCTAGGCATATGTAGTTACAGCTTTTGTGATGCAGCGGGCATGGGTGCCAAGACCGGATGGCCAGCAACGCTGCCATTCGCCCAGCACTTATCAGAGAGACTGGACTCTAGGATGGTGTCTGCAGGGTGTAACATTGCGGTGCCTACAATGGCTATTTAATGGAGTTGGGTTCCTTTGGATGGGTCACACTTGCATTGAATGGCAATGGTATACGGTCCGTTCCAAAAAACATACAATTCTCACCTTCCGAGGAGCCAAACATTGTAACCTTGGACTCAAATTATATAAAAATATTAACATCCATCGACAAAAAAATGCGGTCCGATTAGTTGCAAAATATATTTTCCTAATAAATTTATTTTTGAAGCATAAAAAGTTAATATTTTTATTACAAACTTCTCAAAGATGATATAGTTCGACTGATGTGCTTCCCATAATTATTTTTGGTTTCTGAAATGGAGGGAATAATACTAGATAGGTTCTGATGTCTCATAAATGTGCCCGGCTCATGGAAGGCATTAAATGTGTTGTAAATGTGTACCATTTATAGTAGTAGATTCCTGCATGCACACGAGCAGCTGATGGTATACTTACGGATATAAGTCAGTGACCTAATGCATGGTTGCCCGTGTATTACTGGAACCCGTACATGGAACCATTTGTCCCTCCTTTTAGTAGATTAACAGAGGAATGGTTCTCAACCTCTGACAGTACCTAACTGAAATGATCAACTTCCCCGATGCGACTTACAGAAAGCAGCTCCGAACATGTTCTTTTTTTCCCAAAACAAAAGCTGTGAGCATGAATTCAATTGGCTAGAAAACAAATCGGGATAGACCAATTTTTTACAGACCGAGGAGGATGCATTACATGCTATTCTTCCTTTGAGATAGCTCATGGAACACATGAAATAGTCTGTACGTTCTTGGAAACCATGGTAAATTTTTTGCGTCCAAAGCAATATAGTACAGTTGATGATTTGCATGTGCTCCCTCCGTCCTAATTTATAAATCATTCTATGAATCTTGAAGAGTGACGGTTTTTAAGTTTGACAAAATCTATATAATAATAGAATAACATTTTTATACCAGTTAGGTACAATTAGATTCTCCATTAGTTATAACTTCATAGTATATACCTACATAATACCATAAATCTATGTGTTCCTCTCTAAACTTTGGGGTCTTCCACTCTCTAAAATTGTTGGAATCCCTTATAATTTGGAACGGAGGGAGTAAAGGAGAGCATGCCAGAGCTCTGCATGTAAAGATGTGCATGGTAGAACTCTGCATGTAAAGGTGTGCATGGTAAAGAATGTCATTTGTTGGCATAGTTCATTGAAAGAGGTCTTTTTTTTACTCCTCCAGCAATAGACAAAAAGGATTGATGGGATATAGGGCTCCCAGACCAAGGATCAGGTGGCGTGCCAATTTGGTCAACCAGTTCCTGGACACAGGCTAAAGGGTGAAACATAGAGGAACTATTTATGTTTTGTCATGGTGTGGATAGATGCATATAGTCAGGGACATAGGGCTCCTCTCCCCGACCAAGGAGGAGGTGGCGTGCCTAAGTGATTGTTGGAATGACTTATAATTTGGCACGGAGAGAGTAAAGGAGACCATGCCAAGCATGTAAAGGTGTGCATGGTAGAACTCTGCATCTAGAGGTGTGCATGGTAAAGGAGTGATTGCTCTGCGTAGAAAGGATGTCACTTCTTGGCACAGTCCATTGAAAGAGGTCTTTTTTACTCCTCCAAAGAATAGATAGAAAAGATTGATGGGATATAGGGCTCCTAGATCGAGGATCGGTGGTGTGCCGATTTGGTAAACCCGATTCTTTGGACCGCGAGGATTGATGGGATATATGGCTCCCAGACCAAGGATCAGGTAACGTGCCAATTTGGTCAACCAGTTCCTGGACACAGGCTAAAGGGTGAAACATAGAGGACCTATTTATGTTTTGTCATGGTATGGATAGATGCATATAGTCAGGGACATGGGGCTGCTCTCCCCAATCAAGGAGAAGGTGGCGTGCCTAAGTGATCAACCAATTGTTGGCCACACTCTCCACGGTCAAATATACAGGACACCTTCATGTTTTGTCATGTGGATAGATACAGTAGTCAGCATATTTATCTGTAGCCTCCTAAAAGCCTAAGGGACCACTCCTAGAAGAGCGGTCATGTGACCATGCAAGTGGGCATAAGTTCAGCTCGTGTGCATGCATGCACCAGGTCGACATAGACATGACCATGGGCAGCTCGTGTGCATGCATGCACCCACTTAGGTCACATGACCATGGGCCTTGCGTGTTCGTACCGATGCACACATACACATTGATACTATAGCAGCTGCTAGCTTGGTGGTGCCCCCGAAGTGCATCTCAAAGAAGGCAGATACTTCAAGCGCCTCATCCTTGTCGTGCATGTAGCCCGCTTGCCCATGCATGCATTCTCCGCCGGCACATGCTTCAGCTGCGCAGTCTTCTGTCTATTTATATAGGAGTCTAGGGCTGCATCGACGTACTAGAAGCAGGCATAGGCCAGCGATAGGTAATTCAGCCTTCCAAATTTCTTGCGATTGGTTCCTGATAAGGGTAGGGAAACAGCACTCACGAGCCCATGTACCAGGCAACGTTCCAATAAATTGGTTACACCACCATCCATAGTCAAAGCATTAAAGATATTTTTAGCACCTTTATCTCATTTTTCCATGTTTTAGGAGCTTCGCATGTGTACCTGTAGATTCTTGTATAGACCAGATACCATTGTTACAGTCTGGTTGCCGTAACTGGTAGTAAGAAAGTAAACATGTTGCCGTAACTACATTTGCTTTCATTTTAGGTCTAAAGCTATGTTGCTATGTGTGCACCAGAGTATGCTATCTATCTTAGAGAATAAGTTGCCGCTCATCTATCAGGACCATGGAAAACGCTAAGGGTGTCAGCAACAACATCGATAAGGGTAAAAGCGTCATGGAGGAACCAGCGCCGCCGCTTCAATCCGACGGGTTGGATGCCATAGCCTCCCTGCCGCCATTTCCATCGAATCCTTTTTCGGATGCGCTTGTCGCCCTGCCGCCAGTTCCATCGGATGGTTTGCATGCCGATGTCCCCATGCCGCAGGTGTTACCGCCGCAGGTATTACTTTATTTAATTGCCTTGGAATCAGGCATGATGTTATTCCCTGGGGCCATCTAAACCATATTCTAAGACTTCTTATTTGCGTTACTTTGGTGTAGGACCCGATTGTAATTCACATATCACGCAAAAGCATGCTGAGACAGATCCTTCCTAAGCTAGGCGCAGTTATTCGCACCGAGGGAGCAGTGAAGGTGGATAGCCAGAAAACGATGGCTTGGCTCAGCATTGAGATTCATTCCACATCGGACAAGAAGGGCATGCCGGAGGTTCAGACCTTTAACAGTGCTCCTTTCATGACCGAGAATGAGGCACAGGAAAGTGTTTCTGAGCAAGCAATATTCTACTTTATAGCAAGGAAGAATATTTGCATCCATGATCTGACCTATCCTGTCTTCGTGGAAACGTATAAGCAAATGAACCACTTGAAGACCTGGTCCCAGCTTGTTCAGACCAGCTATGATACGTTGCACGTAGAGATGGAGGGGCTATTGAAGTCTCATAAAAACCTTTTGGACCGCCTTGGCTCCATCTGTTCGAGCTATGGTGATGTCCTTTCGTTAGCTGCTCCTCTTACGTCCATTGGAGCAAAGCTGCCTCCAGTTACTGGAGTAGACCCACGATTTGTCCAGCTTGTCGAACAACTATTCAGCCTTGTGATGGAGAGCATCCCTGCATACAACCCTACTGGGAATCTTTACAGGTATGCATGCTTTGTGTTAGTTCCCACCACTATTCTGAGTTGGTCTAGATGGCTCACTAATCTATATTTATGCAATCCCCGCCAGGGACCCAATCACCAAAGGCCTCTAAGAAGTGCAGAGCTACTACGTCTGGCAGTTTCCTCGAGGCCGTTGTATCATATATGCCATGATAGTATGTACCATCCAGCAAATAAAACATTGCTGATACCAGCGCATGTGCAACTGGAAGCCCAGCAGGGCTTCGTAGGTTCAGCTATGGTCATGTTCTCCAGTAGCCTATTTACAAATGCTACGCTCCTATGCTACTCTATCATGCATGTTCCTAAGTAGGTTTCTGTGTACTTTTGCTTGTGTGTGTTCTCACCTATGTAACGGCGAGTGTTCCTATTCACCACCTTGTAATAAATATATGTGGTGCGCGTTTTCTGATGCCATGTATTCCATATTGGATCATATTAGCGTTTCCTAATCCAGCTTTACTATCTGTTAACATGTTAGGTAGTATTCGAGCCTGGCCAGTGGCGGTTCATTTCTGTGGGGACTAATCAGATGTTAAAAGACAGAAGAAAGGAAACAAACTAAATTGACGGCAGCGTGTAACAAAAATAGGACACACACAATTTTGAACTTTTTACAGTTCCTTGGTTGCCCTGTGTGCTCCATACCACTGTGAGAAGAGGGGAGTAGGTCCGAATGTCTAGCAGGTAACAAGCGTGGGGCCAAGGAAAAAAAACCAAAAGACCTACGCTCCGCCACCAAGTAAATCAGTCTACCGTAAGCACATAAAGTAGGTTTAGGCACAACTCCTTTGCAAAGTATCGACATATTGTCGCCTCCATTGTTTTTATGTCTATGCTTCGCTAATTGACCTGTGTACCAGCAAACCAGCCTACCTCTGCCCACGCATTTAAAAACACACCCTCTATGCCATTCATCTTCACCTAGCACTACTCTGCCCTCCCTGAGGTTTCTTGCACGCTGCAGGTGATGAGCTATGCCCGCAGTAAGCGTGGCAACCAGGACTGTGGCATCAGCAGGGAGGAGCCGTTCCCAGCCGTGCCGCGGTGGGCCTCTGGCTACGATGCCCACAATGGCCGCTCGCCGTCGCCCACGCAAGGCCCTGGGCTGGACGAGCGTGCGACAGCGGTCTTGGGGTGGGTGGGCAATGGAGATCCGCATCCCACGCACTCGGTTGAAGCCGTGGATTGGCGTGGTTTCAACATGATCTTGAGGCGGCGCTTTTGCCTATGATGCCGCCATGTTCCCCTGTTTCTATGGTGAGCGCCTCCCGGGACAACGCAAGTTCAACTTCCCGGCCGTCAAAGCGTCCCGCCATTCCCTGAGCATCTCCGCATCCACCTCACCGTAGGCACCATCAAGGCGATCGCTATGCACTACGACCCGATGGTGTCTTTGCCTTCCTCGCGCCGCTCTTGTGTCGTGCCGGTACCAACAACTCGCTGTCGAAACCACCTCGATGGCGGCCATGCCGCCAGCCCGACGGATGCAGCCGGTGGGGCTGGGGGCTCGAGCCCCTCCTACAGCATCGGAGCAGTGGAGCCGTAGGCTCCGCTGGGCAAAGCGGCGGCAGGCCCGGCGGCGGCAGCAAGTGCCGGCCCGGCAATGCGCGGCGGCAGCCTCCCCTTTCGCCCGCTAGATCCGTCTACAGATGGTGTTGGTACCGCCGACGGTGTTGAGGCAACTGCCCTAACTGATGACCATCCTGGGGACAACGAAAAGTATGTTTTGTCCACGTAGGCAGTCAACGATTGTTTTAGGAGGGACCATCCCTTGTATTTGTAGTTTCATTATTGGTGGTAGATGGCTGTTGCTATGTTACAGCCACCCACTCTTGAGTTAGCTCCAATCAAAATTAGGTGTCAGGGTGTCAAGTCCAATCCATCTATTTGCTTCTTCCGGTTATAAACTTATCTGTGCCTCATCCCATGGCTACGGAAAGAGGTGGAGATCGAAGTGGTCATGGCCTCATGGGGAGCTGCCGCTCCGAGTGGTATCTGCCAATAGATTTTTGGCATCTTCAAAATGTGTGCTTAGACTGTCCATAAGCCATTTGTCATGGTATCTGCCAATGAGAGGTCATTAATTGCAGTTGCATCAACAGTTAATTCATACAAAGGAGCATAAATACACATACATTTTCTCATGGTCCAGTTTATCAAAGCCAATTCCCTTTGGATATGTATAGACGTCGGCAACTAATGATAAGTTCACAATGCGACCCTCGATACCAGAAGACTTCACAATGGCTTTCATAGAAGCAGATTGGTAAGCAGAAAGTGTCCTGATAAAATAAAAGTCAGTACCCAACAATTACATTCATTTTATCTATTTTATTAAGTACGACATGTTGCCAGTGATAGAATTACCGAGATGATTGGTCGTCAATTGGATTCCAACCCCATCTTTAGACAGTTGAAAAGGGCAGAACATTACACCTGCATTATCTCTGTAGAACAGAAAAGGATTCCTCAACGCTTGACGCAGTGCAGAGAGGAAAGCATCCCTTGGCTTTGTAATTTTCTTATTGCAAATAAATAGTTATTCCTATGCTGCATCTAATGTCGGCCGACCTAGGATTTGGGATTTTTGGGTATTCAAATGTCCATGCTCACTGAGAACATGTCTATGCTCACTAACAACATGTACCACAACAGGGTGACCCAGCAACGTGAATATACCAGGAACGTGAATATAGATAACTCAGTTTTAGCAATCTTATAATCATCCAGCTCAAGCAACGATAAAGTGGACAAAGTAATCTAAAGGATGACAGGTCTTCGCTATGACAAGGACAGCACAGTGAAGGACAAGCATGGTTATAGTTTGGCCAACAGCTTATTCAGAATGAATTTACTGAAGCACATGCACAACTTAACAGGACTAAGATCAGTAGTACTTACAGGAGGACAAGAGAACATTCCACAGCAAAGTCCAAACAACAAAAGGGCTTCAAATTCATCAATTGAGTGCTTCTTGTGATCCTCAGTAATCTTGAACTTATTGAGAGCCCACATCAAAGATAATAAAACCCAAAAGGCAAAGATTAGGATGGAGAAACAAGTTATACAAGTTGGGGCCGATGCACTGGAGTCTTCATCTTTAGAATCAAAGACTATTTCCGCTGTACTGTACGACAGGCCACCCACTGTGTAAGAAGCCTGCATAGTTTGCACAGTTACCGGTCTGATGTATGCTCTTAGACTAACAGCAGGGGGAAGGAGAGCATGGACCTTGCCTGCTGGCCTGCTGCTGACCCTACTGTGCCTGGTTGCAGCCACAGTGCCGTCTGCGGGCCGCGTCCCACCGGCCCAACAGCCGTCGGACGGCCGCCGTCGCCGGCACTGCCCGCACAGCCGCAGGGTGCAGGCCCGCGCCCTGGCACCCGCAGGCCGCTGCGCCGCCGCCCTGCCCACCGCGCTGCTAGGTAGGCCGCCGCCGCCCGCCGAGCCACCGCGGCGCTGCCGCCCACCCGCCCGCTAGATACGCCGCAGTGCCGCCGCCGCTAGGTCGGGTCGCACGCAGGGAGAAGAACCAGAGGATGGGGAGGTGGGTGTGCTGCCGGTTCGGCCAATGGGCCATTCAGGTGCTTGAGCAGCCCTCGAGCTGGGCCCTGAGGAGGTCAGGAGGGGAAGTGGGTGAGCCCAAGACGCGATCCGGGAATTGGTTTGGGCTGTACACTGTGTTATATGGCCTTTACATAACTAATATAACTAATAACTAGCAGGTAACCCCGCGCTTCGCGCAGGCAAGAGACTGGCAATATACATGGTATACAACAGATTTAGATGCAGTTGCAAAGGCAGCATGTATCAATTAATTATGATTCAAACATTGTGCCTCCATCTCAACACATTGCGCAGGCTAGAAATGCAGAAGAAATAAGTAGTCCTTGTATTGCGTAAGAGCATTTAAGTTGGTCAAATGTGTGTGTATGTCCTCGTGCATACGGAGCCCCAAATAAAGCATGCATAGAAAGGTACTTGAGCAAATATAGCGTTGTTAGATATAAATAACATAACCAAAATAGCAAAATTTAATTTAAAAAAATAGTTAAATCTCGCTAAGCTGCTCAGTATTTGCTACCCTTGTCAAAGGAGCGTGATATTTCGTACCCTTGTCAAAGAAGCGCGAAGCACACATGGTTGAAGGATTTGTCGACGATGATGGCAAGAGGCTGGAGCTATGAGCACTATAAGCCTTTCATAAGCTGACAGATGAAGGTTGACATGCTCTGCTCATAAGAAAATATGAGCTTATGAATTGAGAGATGTGAAAAGAAACTATGGGAAGAGTGCAGAGAGAGTATTCAGTAAGAGCATAAGGCTACAGGAGTATCACAAAGCACATTGCATACTGATGGAATGGACATAATAATGGTCTATTGCTTTGAAACCTTAAATTTGCAAACCAAGTATGAGGTAGTGGTAGCTGGATGATCAGCTAGAGCTGTTGTCGAGGTGAAGCTGCTGCTGTAAGAAATTAGGGCAATCTGCAAATGATATTTGGCTCTACTATCAGCAGGTAGTTGTAATTCGCAGATTAGGCTACTGCTATAAGAAATTAGAAATTTAGAATAATAAAATAGGCAGTGGTGAAATTAAGAAAAATATGCAGAGATAAAGAAAGACATAGCGCACCAATTTTAGAAGGGAGGAATTTGTACCTGCAGACTATAGACTATATACACATTGCTGTTGTAGTTTGCAGAAATGGCAGCAGTAGGAGGTGATGCAGAAACTTCGTTATGTATCCAAATATTCTAAGGTGAAATATCCTTTTCCCCAATCACTCCATGGAAGAAGAAAGGCAAATGTTTCAAATTAGAATTGCCCATGATGAAATTTTAAAGAAAGGCGTAGAATTTATCCACCAAATGATACTGGCTACCTTGGTTTGGTTATAGTGTAGGCGTACAATTATTTGCTCCCCAAAACCTGCAGTCAAGCTGTGAACACAACAGCTGTTAGGTAAACAGAAGCAGCACAGGGGAGAATTTAATGGGTGAACTAATGAAATGGTTGTTTTTTTCTTTATGAGATCGCAGAAAACAGTTGCTGTGCTCATCGTTGGGGTTTAACTGAAGTCAAGAATAATAAAAACATATCACTTTATTTGGGTGCAGGATTAACATTTTTATAAACCCCTGAGAAAGCTTGTTACATTAACTGAAAGGATTGCTGTGCTTAATCTATTTGTGCTTGGTTTTGCACATAAACAGCACAAAAAATTGAGCAGGAGAACACAATAGGATTTAGCAATGAATAACTGAGTAATCTGCATGTTTAGATGTGACCAAATCTATTGTAAGTAACACAAAAGATTCAGCAGCATAACACAATAGAAAGGAAAGAGATAAATGCAACCCTGCAGTAAATAGGAGGCAACCTGAGGTTCTGTCCAACGAAACTGGAAGGTTCCATGCGATCAGTATGCACGCACAAATGACGATGTACTAAATTAGCCTGTTCTGGAAAAATGAGAATAGACGGGAACAAAACAAATGGCGATGTACTGAATTAGCCTGTTCTGGAAAACTGAAAATAGACCGAACAAAAACGGGGCCAAACCTGCCGGCGAGGCTGCTGAGGGGGGAGGACGATGCTGCCGTTGCCGTGGCGAGAGGGCCGGCGCGCGGCCGCTGTCACTGCAGGATCGCGCGTGGGCAAAAGCGCCAGCGGCGGGCGCCCCGGCGTCGTGGGACAGGGCCGCGCCGCCGACGGAGATGGCCGGACACGGGCGTCCGCTGCTGCGGGGGCTGCGACCTGCGGGAGGTCGGAGGGCGGAGGCGGGCGGCGCCAAGCAGTGGGACGGAGGTGGCAGGGCGACGGATTCCGCTGTGCGGGCCGGCGGCGGCAGAGGTTCCTTTTTTTTTTCTCTATGATCCGGCGGGGGTTTCATGGTGGAGGACGCAGACAGGGATAAGGCCGGTGCTGCTGCTTCGTTGGTTCTGGAAGAGGAGGCACGTGTACGGTGGTTGACGCGGAGGTAGGAGGACATGCAAGGAGCGGACGATTCTGATGGTAGTTCTGTAGAGGTAATGGTTAGATTACTCGAAATGCTCCCGGCCTTGCCGCGATTGGCCAGTGTGCGTGGAGAAGGGTTGCTTGCCGCGAATGTTTTTACCAAGTGTACTTACGGAACAAGTATGTTTTTGCAATAAGACGCATTGTCAGAGAAATTAGATCTTTATTTAAGTGATATATACAGGTTCTATATTAATATCACCCAATAAGAATTGATTTGAAACCTTAAGTGATTCAAAAGACCAGTCGCAACCAACTTTTTTTTAATAACTTTATTGACATTTCTAAGTAACCAGCAGTCATCTACACATTGCCACACATGCATTAACATAAAACGATGACGCTCAGGAGATGATTTGATAGGAAAATAAACACCTACCACCGAGGGTGTTACATCCTACTCACCTTAAAAAGAATCTCGTCCTGAGATTCGGAGTAGGTAAAGACAACGACGAAAACACGATTACATTGAATAGATCTGAAATAACAGGTGATTACATCACCGACGCAGCTCGACAAACTCAACCACTCAATCTAACAAATAGAGCTAAACGGGGACAATGAAGGAACAAGATGATGATAATCCAAATCATGGCATATGTCCAACAGATCCAGAAACAAGTCAGTGGAAATTCGATCATCCTGAACTCTAAGATTACACTCAACTTCTAGGGATAGAAATTAGATCTTCTGCTTCACTGGTGTACTCTGTGGTCTCCGATAATCCGATTCCACCAGCTAGGCTTCAGTTCTCAGCACTGGCTGCCAATTCTTCTCTCTCTGGTTCAGATTCTCTCTGGATCTAGCCAAGCTTCATATGCATTGGGGAGTTGGGGAGTTGGGGTGGCGAAGGGAGGGACTCGGGGTCGCGTTTATAGCTCAGCAGGAAAGACGAGTAGTTGCATTGTGCGTGGGTCACGGGGTGGGGCGGCCATTGGCCATAGTGCACTCCCCACTGGAGTCGGAGCGGAGAAAAAGAAGTGGGAGGGGACAGGGTTCGCGTGATGGGGAGGCGTGCGGGCGACTGAGGAGAAGGAAAGGGGGGACCGGTACGGACGTGAAAGTGACAACTGAGGGCATCATTTCACACAGAAAAAGAGTGTGGCAATGCTCATTTTGCACAGGTTCAAACTATAGTAAAAAGTTTATTGCTGCCTAGAACTACTGCCATCCCCTAGCCATCTTGACCCTCCGCGCTTAGCAAGCCTTAATAATCACACATAAACATATCACACACAACTTCACCAACAACCACGCAAACACACTGCTTGAAAGCACAGCAGAAAGGGGTACAACGGAAGGAGTACAACATCTGGACAAGGCAAGGACAACTACAACGAAACCATAGTACATCACCACAGCCAACTAATCCACTTCATCGAGGCAGAGGGCTTCACGGCTGTTCTCCAGAGGCTCTTCGACGGGATTGGGCTGGGTGCAGGGAAGGAGAGATTCATCCTCGTAGGCCTCCACGGGAGTGGGTGGCGGGGCGACGGGTGGTGGCACCTGCCTCTCCATCTCCCAGGGATAAAGGGGTATCCCTTCCAGGATGCAGGGCTGCTGTCCATCTGGAGCACGAGTCCTCCGCTGGTCTCGAGTGACGAGGTGGGCATCTCTCAGCTGCCTGGCATAACGGTCTCACCTCCCGCAGAGCTTCAGCAGAAGATGGTCTCACGACTTTCAGCGGTGGCGGCTTGAGCGCGCCATGGCAAGACTCACATGGAGCTTCCGGGCGAGGCTCGGCCTCCTCGGCTCGGGCGATACACTTCCTCAACTCGGGAGGCCAGCTGGTCATGGTGCTCATCTAGGGCCAGCAGATACATGGCCAGGGATACCACGGTGGGGTCGATTGATTGCCGGAGGTGCCTTTGCAAAGTCTCCATGCAGGTTCTCCAGAATGGAGAATCCCGGTCCGTAGGCGGAAAGAACCTCATGGGGGTGCGGGCAAGGGAATCCCCATAAATCTGGCTTAGGATTCGTAGGGCTTTGCGAGCTATAGCTTGGTAGGTGTCGGAAAAGCGAAAACCGACGGTGGTGGTGCTCCACCATCTACACGGGGAGAGTTCTCACTCTTCCCAATGTAAACGGTAACCTCACACCGCTCAGTGCCATGCTCCTCATACTCACGGGCTTCATACTGGGGGCGATCTCGGATCCCCAGCCACTGGGTGGTGGTATGGAGAAGCTTGGGAAATCCCTCTACGCCTTGACAGGTGCTGGTGGTCTAAACTCCTTCCGTCAGCCTTATGGACTGGCTAGGAAGATCGGTGGTTGGAAGGCAAGGGCATGGTGATTCTTGCGAGGTCATGAGCTTTTTGCTTAGGTGGGAAAAGGGTTCAAAAGGTTGTGGGGTGGGTGTGGGGAAAACACCAAAAGGGGCTCCCTTTTGTAGAAGCTTGATGGGATTTCCCCGAGGAGTTGACCATTTACAGTGAGGCTATTATGAAAAGAGAAACACGGTAGGTGGCTACGATAGCAATAGGTGGGGCTAGGGCTGAGGCACCCTGGCAGCAATGGGTTTGGCAGCGTGATTGCGGCATTTCGCTCGGGTTTCCCCGAGGAGTTGACCATTTACAGTGAGGCTATTATGAAAAGAGAAACACCGTAGGTGGCTACGATAGCAATAGGTGGGGCTAGGGCTGAGGCACCCCGGCAACAATGGGTTTGGCAGTGTGATTGCCGCATTTCGCTCGAGGAGGGTAATGGCGTAACTCCCATGATGTGAGACAAGTGAATGACTGAGGCCACCCAAAGGTGTCGGATTTAAGCTCAGGGGTAAAAATGAAGGAGTTGCATAACGGTCTCTCACCGAACGTGAGCCTATAACTAAATATAGGTCGACGGTGAACAGAGCGTCGGTATAGATGCCACAAAGCCCTTGAATTCCTTTTCTTTTGTCTTTCTCTGTCTTCTCTTTTCCATCATAACCAGCCTCTCATATGGATTCAGTGCGTTACCCCATCAGTCCTTTGTGGATTTCTCATTAGAACACCAGTTTATTTCCAAAGCAAGTATTTTGTTTCAAAGGATGAGTAGAAGTATGAACCTGTAATGAACCTTAGCCAAAGACCTCGATACCAGCGCGTGCCAAGCAACACACCCATATGGCAGCTCTTCCACAGGGGACCTAGGTCAGCAGAGTGCCATCTATCCTAGATACATAACCATAGTAATAGGGCTACTTATTTAACTTTGCATGCAACACCGTAACTTTTTGAAAAAAATTGTTGTCTCATTTATAGTCTGATAACACTTATAGTAGACCTGCCTAAATTAATACACTCACAGGTACCATCATCACGGGCCGATAGTGGTGCACAGTGGTGCGGTGTGCAGTAGGTGCCAGTGCAGGAGCGGACAGCAGCCTCATCGCGCCTGCTCATGGTTCACCCTCACTGTGCGGCATGCGTAGGTGCCGCAGCGGGGAGCGGACAGCAGCCTCATCGCGCTTTGCTCATGGTTCACCCTTATTGGGTCTCACGCCTTTCGTACATTTTCGGCGTTTTTGTCGAGACCTCCTCTTCTTTAATGTCACACATGTCTATCTGTGAATAAGGCGATGCTGTGGCTTTGAGTGTCACCCTCACTCGTGGTTCGCGCCTATTGTATCTCACACCTTTCCTACACTTTCGGCGGTTTTTTCGGACCACTGCACCCCATCCGTACAAGTTCCTTTATGCCCTCGGATACCATGGTCGGCCATGACCACTAGCCTTTGCCTTTAAAAGGGCAAGCTCATGTTTCCTTTATGCCTAGTGGACTTGGCCGTGGCCACTGCCCTTTGCCTTTAAAAGGGCACGCCTCTTCTTTAATGTCACACATGTCTATCTGTGAATAAGGCGGTGCTGTGGCTTTGAGTGTCACACTCACTCGTGGTTCGTGCCTATTGTATCTCACGCCTTTCCTACACTTTCGGCGGTTTTCTCGGACCACTGCACCCCATCCATACATGTTCCTTTATGCCCTCGAATACCATGGTCGGCCCTGCCTTTAAAAGGGCAAGCTCATGTTTCCTTTATGCCTAGTGGACTTGGCCATGACCACTGCCCTTTGCCTTTAAAAGGGCAAGCCTGGCCCTTATCACTTCCCACTCACCAAGCCCTCGCTTTTGAGTAAGCTTCTCGATCATTTCACCCTGGCAACCACTATCCACCAAAGATGGCACGAGACTGGATTAGCAGCTACTGCCTGACTACCGAGGGCTTTCCCAAGGTTTTGTACACCACCCTAAAAAAGCTTGGAGTGAGAGAGCGCCCCGTGTATCAGGGCCATGAGTATGTAGAGCTTGGTACTGAGCGATGTGAGGTCACTGTCTACATGGGAAAGAGTGAGGAGTTCCCCGATGCCACGGAAGCCTCGGAGTGTGATCGCAAATCGGGTTTCGCTTCATTGACACCTATCAAGCTTGTGGCTCGCAAGGCCTGCGGCACATCTGTCGAATCTATGAAGAGCCCATTTCCCGTACACCCATGCGGTTCTTCCCACCTCCAGACAAGAATTGCCTGGTGTGGGAGGCTCGCATGGTGGCCTTGCAAGTTCAGGGGGCGCAGGAAGGTGACCCAACTATGGCGCACCTGACCGCATACCTGCTCGCTTTGGATGAGCAGTATGATCGGCAGGCGCGGAGCTAAAGAAGTGTCTCCGTCGAGCCGAGGAGGCCGAGCTTTTCTCCAGGATGCTCGAAGAGCGGCTTGCAGAAGCGCATGCCGATACGGCCGCAGCAGAAAGTCGTGAGGCTGCCGCAAAGGAGGAACTCAAGAAGGCCCAAGATCGGCATGTCCAAGAGTTGAAGGATGCTTATCTTGTCACCAGGGCCGAGCGTAGGGCAATTGCTGTGGAAAGGCAGGAGTCCTTTATCATGGATGGAATCCCTATCCACCCATCGGGAAGAAAGAGGGTCAATTTTGCGGTGCCGCCAGTGCTGCCACCCTTGGAGTCATCAGAAGGAGAAACCCTACTGCCCCTCAAGAGAAGGATCCTTACTTTCGAAGAGAGGGAGTGCCCCGTACTAGATGGAATCCGAGTTGCATCCATGGAAAAAGTCCAAGCAGCAATCGTACAAGTGCCCCCCGCCCCTCCCTCAACGGACGCTTTGCAGGTAATTTCGGAGACGGAGTCAGATCATGGAGAAGAAATAAGCCCACTCACTCAGCCATCCCTAAAGGATGGTAAAGCATAATCTATGTCGGCGTATCACCCCTCATGAATGAAGCTAATATGGTCCTAAAGTCCGTATTGTAGTGTTTACATTTTTCGCCTATTATGTAATCCCACGTAATGTAATGCTTTGGATCTAGTGGAGTTAGCTCCTTGAGCCCCCAGCTTTAGACGTTTCATGTAGACGTCCTTCAGCTTAAGGGGACTATTGTAATTCTTACTCTTTCCACCTATAATGTAATCCCACCCAATGTTGTTGCTAGTCTTGTGAATTGACATGCTATCAA